>JAOVVI020010517.1:0-13046 GCA_028571085.2 Nepenthes alata
GGCAAATCCGGACTGCATGACCCGTTTTTCCTTCTCCCTCTTTCCGGTCAACTTGCGTTGACCGGATTTAGTGAAGATGATATTTCCTCAAGGAAAATCCGGACAGCTTTTTGGTTGGATATTCCGGACTCGATTTCCGGTCAATGGACGTTAACCGAACCTGATTATTAAAATTTTCTTGTTCAATTTTTTTGGGTCGTTACAGTTAAAGCACTTGAATATTGCTTTCTATTGTGTGACTTCAGGCATTCGGATAACCTGGACTACTAAAGAACTCAATCTTTTGACAATCTGACTGATAATGATGTATCCTAATCAAACCGAGGTACTGTATGGCTGAGGAGGTTGTTGCCCGAGTTAATCTGCTATGGGACAAGATGTCTTCTAACAGACGTGCCAATGGCCGAGGTGATGTAGATTAGTCTGACATATTTATTTGCTGTTTTGACCGAGGTTCTTTATGGCCAAGGTGGTGCTTTGTCTGAGTTTGGTTTTTGCTGCTGCTCATGAGGCGCTGCTGCATCAACCGTGGTTCTTGCTTTGGACAGTGATTCTGCAATTGACCAGGGTGATGCATACTGCTCGTGGTGTGCATTTGCCGTGATTTGGTCTACTCCTGTTTTATTCTGACCGAGGTCAGTTCTGTGGCCGAGGTTGACTTTTGCCGAGATGTATGCAACGAGATGAGATGCTCTAGACTAAGGAGCTTTTTGGCCGAGGTGGTGATGCCTTCTGACCGGGGTGATGCTTACTACCCGAGGTGTGCATTTGCCTTGATTTGGTTTTCTACTGACTGAGGTCAGTTCTGGACAAGATGAGGTGTGCTACTGCCTGCGGCCTTGTCCATGGAATACGGCAGCAGTATCACTGTTGCTTTATTTGCGAGTCAGGACGGAGTATGGCAACTGTTATCTACTATTTGACTGGCTTGGTTGATGGCCTTAGGTGGATGCATTTTTATTTTCTTCAATGCTTCTTTTCTTTATTTTGGTTTCGTGACATGTTTCACAATGCTCGGGGTATGCCCTAGCGTCTTTGTTCTAAATTCAAGTCGGAAAAATACTTAGAGATAGAATATTGATTATGTACTTTTTTATTATTTATAAACTTTAATTATTTACCAAAAAAAAGATGTATCTCAAATGCATGGTTAGGATATAAATCAATCAAACTAGTCTCGAACTCATCAGGGTTCTATGCCACAAATTTTTCATCCTGGTAAATGACGTGTAAGGGTATCATTACATATGTCATGCGAATAACTTGCCGATCATCTGGGTTGTCGGTTGTCAGCATGCTGCTTAGGGAGGCATACTGTCAATTATCACAACTGGCCCAGTGAACTAATGCGGCACAGCACTTTACAGTGTGGGTACGTATCACGGTCATTATGGAGATGCTCCCCTTCAATTCCTCATGCGGCACATCACATTGATCTTTTACCATTTTCTGCACTTTCTCTTCTTGACTAATATCGCTCTTCCCTAGTTCACATTTCTTGCTTTCCTTGGCTTTCTCGAACATTGATGCGATTTCATCTGTCCTTACTTCATGTTGGGTCCCAATTTTAGGGCCCATAAAATGCAGCTCACAAGGAAGGCCCAAAGTCACACCCACGGCCCAAGAGGCCCAAATAGTGAGAAAAGTCCGAGAGGCCCATTGGACCTATGGAGCACGAGGATACCAAAAGGGGCTGACGTCATCCAGAAAACCCAAGAAACATTCGAGAATCCTAGCCCAACGAATCCGAGGACTAGGAAAAGTCCCAGAGGGCTTTTAATGGACGATGACAACCTTAACGTCTCCGCATAAGGAACCAAAATATCCAAGCATGCCAGCTCAGATGATTCATTGTGACCAAGAAGCAAGCGCTATCATGAAAATCCAACTGCTCCTGACACGTCGGATATGCAAGCTGGCATCCCTAACGCACTGTATCTGCAGAGCAGGCGCCGTCTCCATAGAGCTAGTGACAGGTGTCCCTGACACACCGCACCAGTAGGGTCGGTGGCAGGCGGCTCTGACATGCCAGTGCCACGTGTCCTTTTCTAACGGTATAAATATTTCCTATAAATACCTCCATCTAGGAAACAGAGAGAGGATTCTGCAAAATGTTTTCTGTGCTCATATTGAGAGCAACTTCCTAAGAGAAAAAAAGAAAGTAAAGGCTCTCTACACTTGTAATTCTCGGCTGTGACAAATCGCACCACCAAGAGCCCAGTTGTACTCCTCTTCTATTATAGTGGAATCTCCTGGACGCCCGTCCGTCATAGTGGTTTTTCTCCTTTGTAATCACTAAGGGGCTTTCCACGTAAAAGACTTCATATTCAGAGTCCTCGTCCCCCTCTTTCTTTTGCATTCTACTTTGTGTTGTGCTTTTTTCGTCCGTCCTGGAACGCGTAAATTCTGCTCAGATTTTGACCACTTGGAGGCTGGAAACTAGGACGTAACATTGGCGCCATATATGGGAAGTGACTGAAAGTCTGTTTCTCATATCTTAGCAAGAAATACACGAACATCGCAATAATTTAAACTCCAAAATTTAGAATGGTAAACATGAGGGCGCAGGTGAGTGCACCTGTCAGGGAGGTGTCCTCACGTAGTAGCGGACCTGACCCCTGCGTGGGGGCTGAAAACCACCCTGACACAGTAGTTAGCGGCATGGAGGCCAGGATAGAAGGCATGTCCAAAGCCTTCAACATGCTATGCTCTAAGGTCGATGAGCAGATGAGAGGAGCTCCCTCTAGGGCCTCCCAGGTTGGAGCATCCCAAGGCAGGGACAAGGGAGGAGATCCCCACGAGAGGCCCCGAAGCTGACACAAAAACCTGAGGACTTAATTGGCTTCCAGCAGTAGAGCCCCGTGGAGGCTGGAGGGCCGTCCGAATCCTCGGATCCAAGAAGAAAGACCAGAGAGGTGTCACTCTGGATCCCAATGGAGCCGCCACAAGCACAGCGGCCAAGAGGTGGTTCCATGAGATGCTCCCCCGTAAGGAGCTCGTACGGCCCCCCCGAGTGCCGTAAAGTCCAAGAGCCTTATGAGTTGAGACACTACCTCAATGGAAACAAGGCAACCATCCCATTTCAAGTGGAGGAGAGGCTGGAAAGGAGATGGAACCGAGTGCTCGGAAAGAGCAGTGGAGGAGGGGCTAATGCGCTCCAGTCCCCATTTTCCACGAAAATCAGGACGAGGATGCTCCCTTCGAAATTCAAGATGCCAAATCTGGAGGTTTGCGATGGCAGTGCTGACCCCATGGATCACCTCAACCATTTCCTGTAGCATCTGAACCTCCAAGGCCTGGACGAGATCACCATGTGCCAATGCTTCCCTTTGACTATAAAATGGGACGCGAGGGTATGGTTCTATGGGATGCCAGCGGACTCCATCCGTGACTTCAACGACTTGGTGATAGCCTTCCTGTCCCAATTTGCCTCTAGCAGAAGGGTGGAGAAGCAGCCCTGGCACCTCAGTCGGATCAAGCAGGGTGCCAAGGAAAATTTGAGGGGATTCCTTGCCCGATTTGTGGTAGAGGCCAGGCAAATCCCAAAATTAATCGATGAGGTAAAGTTAAATGCTTTCCTCTCGACTCTTGAAGGAGGTGCCTTCTTCAAGCACCTCATCCATAAGGGTCCCAAGACCTTTGTGGAGGCCGAGGCCGAGGCCATGACTAGAGCGTACATCGTCGCCGAGGAGGCCAATGACGCCAAGCGGCCAGAAAAGGACAAGCACCCTCCTCATAAGGAAACAGAAGGCAAGAGGAAGGTCGGGGATTATCAGGGTCCTCAGGCAGCGAAGAAACAACACAGGGTCGAGAAGAGCGCTCGAGGAGAGCCGTGACCTGTGTACTTCACGCTACTAAATGACTCCTGCACCAACGTCCTGATGCAGATCCGGCAGGAGAAATTCCTAAAGTGGCCCAAGCCACTGAAGAACCCAGAGGGTGGGGACCAGGCAAAATACTATGACTACCACCACTCTGGAGGCCATAGCACGGAGGACTGCAGGACCCTGCAGAAGAAAATAGAAGAGCTAATCAAGCGGGGACATCTCAACCGTTTCCTGCAAAGACCTGGACAAGTTTCCAAAACAGCAGGCGACGGTGAAGTTGAGCCCCCAGGAACAGAGTGGCCACGGGGGTCGTAAACATGATACATGCCGAGCGACCGGAGGAGATGGGCACGAGCCCGCAGCAGTAAAGAAGCCAAGGACGGGACTCAGGAGTGAAGACGAGGTTATCTGCTTTAGTAATAGGGACTTGGATCATGTAACGTCTCCTCACTCTGACACCCTGGTTGTAACCGCGCTTGTTTCTGATGGAGCAAATGACTACTAGATGAAACGAGTATTTGTTGATAATGAAAGCTCTCAAAATTTATTATACCTTGATGCTTATTTCAAATTGGGACTTAAGAAAAATCGGATGAGAGCACCAGAAGGGCCACTGTAAGGGCTGGACAATGAGCCAGTGCCTGTTCAGGGTATCATCTAGTCGAAAGTGACCCTGGGGACGCATCCGAGGACTGCGTCCAAGGTCCTCACCTTCCTGGTTGTAGACCTACCCTCGGTCTATAATGCTATTCTCGGATAGACTTATTTTGCCGTGTTCAGTGCGGTGACTTCTATTCCCCATCTCAAGATGAAGTTTCCCACCCTGTGTGGTGTAGGGGAAGTCCTCAGAGACCAATGCACGAGGTGAATGTGTTACTCATCACAGACCACGCAAGTAGCACTTCACATCCGATGGAAGATCTCGACCTCAGGGACGAGGCCACGCTGCAGCACGTGCGGCTCGGAGAGCCAATCGTCCAGGTCCCACTGGATCTGGCGGATCCGGAGAAATGCATCCACATAGGAAACTCACTCCCAGAGACCATCAAGGACCAACTGACCAACTTCCTATGAGAGAACTCGGACATGTTTGCTTGGTCACCCAGTGACATGCCCAGGATCTCCTCCGAGATTATTGTCCATAAGCTGGGCATCGATCCTCGTCACAAGCTAGTCAGACAAAAGCATAGGTACTACTCTACGAAAAGTTAGTGGCCGTCCGTGAGGATGTCAAGAAACTCCTGGACACCGGATTCATCCGAGAAGTGCAGTACCCGGATTGGCTGACAAACATTGTCATGGTAAGAAAGAATAACGGGAAGTGGAGGATGTGCGTGGACTTCACCGACCTCAACAAGGCATGCCCAAAGGACAACTTCCCACTACCCAGAATCGACCAACTTGTGGATTTGACGTCCGGCCACGAGCTCCTAAGCTTCATGGATGCGTACTCGGGATATAATCAGATGAGAATGAGTCCCGAGGACAAGGAGCATATGTCATTCATGACGGACCAAGGGACTTACTGCTACAAGGTGATGCCTTTTGGCCTCAAGAACGCGGGCGTGACTTATCAGCGACTTCTGAACAATATGTTTAAGGACTAGATAGGCAGGAACGTGGAAGTATACGTCGACGACATGCTCGACAAGAGCAAGGCAAGGAGCGACCATGTCAGGGACTTGGCCGAGACCTTCCACGTGCTCAGGGCCCACGGGATGAAACTCAATCCAAGCAAGTGCACATTCGGTGTGGCCTCGAGGAAATTCTTGGGTTACATCGTGTCGCATCGGGGAATCGAGGCAAATCTAGAAAAGATACAAGTGATCATGGACATGCGATCCCCGCGGACGGTAAATGAAGTCCAGCAGCTCATCGGGTGAGTTGCCTCCCTCTCTCATTTCCTGGCAAAATCGGCCGAGAAGCACCTGCCATTCTTCAAAGCCTTAAGAGGGATAAAGACCCGAGACTTTTGGTGGAGTGATGACTATGAAGATGCATTCCAAGGGCTCAAGAGCTACCTCTCTAGCCCACCTCTTTTGGCTTCTATCCAGCTAGGCAAGGAGCTGTATCTGTACCTCTCCGTGTGCAACACACCATTAAGATTGTCTTTAGTACAAGAGCAGCACGGGAGGCAACAGCCCGTGTACTATGTGAGTAAAACTCTCGCGGATGCTGAGACCAGGTATCCTCTCACGGAGAAGTTGGCCTTAGCATTGGTTTATTCCGCAAGGAAGCTTAGGCCATATTTTCAGGCACACAGGATAGTGGTCTTGACCGACCAACCACTGAGGGCGATCTTGTAAAAGCTCGAGATATCCAGATGACTGATCAAGTGGGCCATCGAATAAGGAGAATTCGATATAGAGTTTTGTCCGAGACCAGCCTTGAAAGGGCAGGCCCTCGCAGACTTCCTTGTCGAGGCAACAGTGCTGCCTAATGAAGATGAGAACCAAGCTGGCGCGGACATGTTCGGCAAGGCATCAACTTGGACCCTGCACGTGGACGGCTCCTCAATGAAGGATGGCTATGGAGCTGGTGTTGTCTTACGCATGCCCGAGGGTCTAGAGATAAAGTATTTGCTAACCCTAGGGTTCTCATCCACAAACAATGTCACGGAGTACGAGGCCTTGCTGGCTGGGCTTCAACTGGCTAAGGAATGCTCAGCCAGAGACTTGGTCATCTACAGCGACTCTGAGTTGGTCGTCAATCAGGTCCGCAGAAGTTTTGACGCCAACAACTCACAGCTGTCCAAGTACCTCTCCAAAGTTAGAATCATGATCTTGGATTTTAAGGCAGCCAAGTTTGTCCACATCCCGAGGGAGGAAAATGCCAAGGCTAACACACTTGTAAGGGCCACAGCTTCTAGGGATACGGAATAGTATGCTCGAGGAATGCGTGAAGTCCTAATCCGATCCAGCATCGAAGACCCCAAACCAGAGGTAATGCAGGTGACGAGTGGGAGCACCTGGACGACTCCTTATCTAAGGTACTTATCCGATGGCACATTGCCTGAAGATCCAAATGAAGCCAGGAAGGTGAAAAAGACAGCGGGATGGTACACAATCGTGGATGGTCAGCTGTATCAACGGGGCTTCTCAGCCCCTTACCTAAGGTGTCTTACCCTAGAGGAAGCCAAGTACGCCCTCCAGGAGGTACATCTTAGAATATGCAGATCCCACATCAGAGGAAAGAACCTGGACTTTAAACTCATGAGACAAGGATACTACTGGCCAACGATGAAGTACGATGCCATGGACTTTATGTGCAAGTGTGAGAACTGCCAACTCTATAGCAACATAAGCAATCACCCCCACACAGATCTCCGAGCAATCCAATCTCCGTGGCTGTTCGCCCTGTGGGGGCTTGACATTGTCGGGCCGTTCCCACTCACTCACGGACAAAGGAAGTTCCTCATCGTTGGGATAGACTATTTCACCAAGTGGGTGGAAGTAGTGTCACTGGCGAGGATAACGGAGCAAAATGCCACGGAGTTCCTCCGACGGAATATTATGTGCAGGTTTCGAATCCGAGAATGCATCGTAACCGATAACGCGGCGTAATTTACTGGGAAACTGTTCACTAAGTATTACACCAGCTTGAAGATCAACGTCGTGCATACGTCAGTAGCATACCCGCAGGTCAACAGGCAGATGGAGGTAATGAACCGCATGATCTTGCACTGGCTCAAGACCAAGCTGGAGTGTTCCGAGGGCTCATGGGTACATGAGCTTCCCTCGGTCCTCTGGTCATATAGGACAATGCCCAGGAGTCCACAAGGGAGACCCCTTTCAGTCTCTGCTACGGGGTCAAAGTTGTCATTCCAATAGAAGTGTGCGTCACGAGCCCTCGTGTTGGATGCTTCAGCACGACCGATAATAGCCAGAGGATCTGGGAAATCCTCAACGCACTCGAGGAGGTTCACGATCAAACAAGGCTCAGGATAGCAGCCTACCAGCAATGAGTGGCCCGCTATTACAACACGAAGCTAAAGGCACGACAGTTCGAGGTTGGGGATCTGGTGCTGAGAAGCATGGAAGCCATGGGAAAAAATGTCGACAGAAACAAGCTCTCACTTAATTGGGAAGGGCCATTTTTGGTCTCTGCCATCCTTCGAGGAGGGGCCTACAAGCTGCGCACCCAAGAAGGAAAGCTGGTACCTCAGACTTGGAATGCCACGCACCTCAGAAAATACTACCAGTGATAGGTGGATCACCTTCTAAAAACTCAGATTCATCCGAACTGCCCAAGAGGTCGTATTCTCCAAAAACTCGGACTCATCCGAGCGGCCCAAGAGGTTGTATTCCAAAAACTTGAATTTATCCGAGTGGCCCAAGAGGTCATATTCCAAAAATTCGGATTCGTTCGAGCGGCCCAAGAGGTCGTGTTCTAAAAACTCATATTCGTCTGAGCGGCCCAAGAGGTCGTAGCCAAAGCTCAGATTCGTTCGAGCGGCCCAATAGGTCATAACCAAAACTTAGACTTGTCTGAGCAGCCTAAGAGGTTATATTCTTAAAACTCGGACACGTCCGAGCGGCCAAGAAGTCATAAAATAAAAAAAAAATAAAAAAGGGGGGGGAGTTGGATGCAAGGTGACTTGCCCAACACCGTAATAAGCATACTCCAAGAGTCAAGAACAAGAAACAAGACACTTGTGATAAAATCAAATTTTCCTCTTTATTCATGTATGATGTACAACTATAAGAAAGAGGAAAGAAAAGCTAGGTCTCGGAGGGACCCGGTGGAGGAGTGTTGTCGGGCTGACCTGCCTCTTCAGATGGAGAGGCCTCGGTGCGACTCGAACTTCCTGGCTGATCTGAAGGGTGAGGATCCCCTGAAGGACTCGGACGTGGAGATCTAGGAAATCGTCGCCCTCAAATTCCATATATGTCCTCTACATGGGCGGCACTTGCATTTCGAGGGTCGAGAACAGAGATGGGAAACTGCAGATGCATCACCAGCATCAATCTGTGGCACAGATTGATGCCCTCCTAGTACTTTGTCTCCAGTAAAGGCGCTATGTCCACGGCCATCACTGATGCCCTCAACGTCTCCTCCAGCTGGAGATTCCTCTCTCGAAGAAATTCACACAGGGTTTGCAAACGCCCAAGTGTCTCCTCAAAAGAGGCACTCTTTGTGGTTGCCTCAGCAAGTTCCACCCATAGCCATTGCACTTCCTCTCGATTGGCCCTCAGTGACTCCATCTCGGAGCAGGATTGGGCGACCTCTCCGATAATTTGGCTAAGGCTCCCGGCCAAGTCCTGGAGCTATAAAAGAGACAAGTTTATTAAGGCACAAGCAACAGAGAATAAGGCAAGTAAAGAAGCAGTGAAATACCTTGGAAACCAGAGGATCATAGTTTGGGCCACGCTCCATTGGGACCTCAGGCACCTGTAGCACACTCACAGGCGCCACAGGAATGTCAAGGACTGCCTTAGCCAGAGGATCCTTAGGAATAGGGAGTTCTACAACGTCTGCGGAGCCTGCAACCTCCGAGGGCCCAGAAGCCTCTAGAAATTCCAAGATCACAGCCTCAACCTCTCCCCCACTAAGGGTCTCACAAATGTCCTCGGAGGGGGTGACACCAGTGGATTCTATCCCGCGAGGCTCCTCAGCATCAGTGGCTTCCAGGGCGGGAGCGGCTACAGCCATAGCTGTGTCCTCAACCTGGTGAACTCTAATCTCCTCCGAGACTTCAAAAACTGTCAGGTCCTCAGAAGGACCCGCAACTTCAGGCTCCGCAGAAGGTCCGACAGCCAAACTCGTGGCCCTCCTCACCATTGGAGCAATAACAACAGTGTCATCTTCGGACGAGGACTGGTCGATAACTACCAGTGGATCATCCGAGACCTCAGTCCGTGGGCTTTTCTGTGGCCTCTTGGATGGCTCCTGAATAACATGGTAAGCCTCCTTCTTTCTCAGCCTCTTCTTCTTCTTCTTCTTCTTCGAAGATGTAGCAGTAGTGGAGTCCCCGAATCGTGTCACCCACTTGGCCTTGACAAATTTCTCATGGGATAGCCAAATATTCTTCTTCCTCACGTTAAAGTTGCCAAGGTTGGCCATCACCAAGTCCGTGACCTCTTTGGCAATCTCTCTCTCCTCAGTAGTGGCGTCAGAGCAGTGTTTATCACCACGTTTCCGCAAATGACCGAGAGCTCCCAATTCTCTCGGACTACCAAAAAGAAAAACTTGTCCTTCCACCTCTTCGTGGAGTCCGGGTTACCACCGCTCATCACGGCAAACTATGGACGATGAGTCATGGTGATCTAGTCCAAATTGTGGGTAAAAAAAACATGACCTTCACCATGGTCTCCTCGAGGACCTTCTTGTGACAGCGTGCAAACACGCAGAGAGAGACCAAATACCTGACTGCATTTGACTGAAGCCTGGCAAACAGGATGTCTAGCTCACGCATCAAGTGGTAGAGCTCCAAAGGAACGGGAAAATAAAGTCCCCCTTTTAGGTGAATCTCGTAAACGGCGATGAAGCCATCAGGCGGGCTGCAGGCTCTCTCGGTGGCCCCTAGAAAAACCATCCCAGTAGAATCCAAGATGTTATACTTTGCCCAAATCTCATCAAGATCCTTGAGAGTGAGGGACGAAGCTATGTCCTTTACTCCTGGCACCATGGCAATCAAAAGCAAAACCTCAATGATGAAAAAGGAAAGAGGAACAGTGACAAAAGATTTTCGAAGATTTCGTTGAAGTTGGCGTACGATCCATACTTCGGTAGCTACCTCCTCTGGCCTTTCGGTTGCTCTTGCTATGATTTGGATTTGGTGCGGTGAACTGTCCTGTGCTGCTGGCCCTGAAGATCCTCAGCCAATGTGTTCCCTCCTGTTGGCCGGGTTGGGGGTTGCTCGTGTTGTCCAGGATTGGGGACTTCCTGGTTGTGGTCTGAATTGCCGGCTGAGGACTAGTTTGGTTGCTTGTGTTCATCTGTTGCGATGGAGAGTTTGCTGATTGCTGTCATTGTTCGGTTGGAAATTGGTTTAGGTTTTTTGTGAGGTGACATCCTCTAGGCTGCTGTTTACTGAATTGTGGGGCTGTTGAGTCTTCGGTCCAGTGCCTTGTTTTGATGCGCCTCAGGCAGCGTGTGGGATGGGTTGGGGGCTGCCTGTGCACTAGTTTTGGCCTATTTGCAGAGCGGGCCCTGGACGGTTTGATTGTAGTTGACTTTTGTTACAGGGGAATTCCCTTTGTTGTAGCCATTAGGTGGAGCAAGAATTGGATTCTGTTTTGCCTCTTGTCTCTGTCTGGATATTGGCCTTGGCCGTTGGTGGCTTGGCTGATGAAAGTGCTGTCTCCTGGATGCCGAGGCTGTGGCTGGATGGGTGCAGTGTGAGATTTGGATGCTGTTGATGGTGTGTTACTGGTTCAGATCTGATTTTGGCTGGCGAAGCCATTTTAGCTGTTCCATAGATCTCATCTCCTGTTACTCTTTCCATATAAATTCTGTCTTCTGCATTAGGAGCAGCTGATATTGCCTAAGGGCGATGGGTGGTTCAATGCCCCTGGCATTGAAGATGTTTGGTGGATCTGATTAATTGGGGCAGGGTAAATGAAGTCCCTAGAGTGACTAGCTGCTTCCCCTTTCTGCTGTGTCTGGCGTTGGTTTTGGATTTTATTGTAGCATGTTGTTGGAGTGTGGTATGCTGCATCTTATGCTGCTGTGATTGCAGATAAACAGTAGGTTGTCAATCTGCTGCCTTGGTGCTCGATTCTGCAATGTTGTTTTGCTGATATTGCTAGGACTTGCATTGGCCTTGCCCTGTGTCACTGGGATGCAGTGTGGAGGTGACTTCATCTGCCTTCCTTCTGAGGTGGTGGTGTGGAGGCCGAAGTGAATTGTTCGCTATATGGCCGGAGTGCCTTTTAGTGATGATTTTGTTCCCTCATCGGCTGGAGTGGATATGTGTGAGATGAGGCCGGAGTGGCTTCGCATCCGGAGTGCCTATTTTGTTAAAAGGCCGGAGTGGGCTTGAGTTAGTTGAATCTGGAGTGCATTTTGCCAGAGTGCACTTTGTCGAAGTGCATTTTTACCGTAGTGTATTTTTCCTGTTTTGTTCCTTTCCCGGAGTGGTAGCTGCTGCTGGCTCTGGCTGATGCCGGTTTACAGGTGCAGTTGCTGGCTTAGTGTAAGGAGAAGCGGTATTACATAAAATTGGGTTTATGCCTGTTTTTGTTATTTGGTCTAGGTGGGCCGGGATCTAACCGGCTGTTTTAGATGTTGTACATCTAATTGTTATTTCTTTCGCTTGGTTCATGATTCTGTTTATGGTTATGCTCGGGGTATGCCCTAGCTTTTTGTTCTAATTCTAAGTTGGCAAAATACATAGAGTTAGAACATCCTTTTGTAAATTTTTTTTTATTTTAATGCATTTACATACCTACCAAAAAAAAGACAAAAGATTTTGGAAACGCTGGGTAAACACAGAGAAGAGAAAAAGGAGAAAGGAAACAGAAGTGAAAAAGTGAACTTAAAGGAAATTTCAAATGAGAAATGTAGCGCCCTCATTATGGCCTTTCCACGCGTCAATTGCCCATACGCAGAGAGCGAACGTGGGCTCTTGGCTTCCCAAGACAATGCCACCTCAACCAGGCATCGCATTTAATGCCCCACAGAGGCCCAAACGGCGGCGGTGGAAAGGTCACAGACTCAAAAGAAAGTGTATTTACCAAACCTTGCGCCACGATTCCTCCGAGGACACACGTGGTCTGGGACTAACGCCACGAAAGGTCTAAAAACCCAAAGGTGGACGGTCATGATTCCACTTCCTCAGAGGTGTCCTCTTTTGGCCATGGGGTGCACGCGGACAGATTGCCAGAAGAAAAGGTCAGCCTCCCAAGATAAGCAGCGTTTGTCAAGCCAAACGGCCAAGGACCTCGAGGCCATTGGCATGGGGGCTAGTTGTAACATCCCAAAATCCTGAAATATTTTTATTGGATTAAATTGAAATTTTTCATTATTTTTGGTGATTTTGGTTAATTCGGATGTGAGAAAAAAATTAATTTAATATTATAAAATTTTGGGATAATATTCGGAATTGTAGGGTCGGTGCCGGAGTGTGCCCATTCTATCGTTCGAGTGTCGAATTAAAGTTTGGGATTAAAAGAAATGTAATATATATATATATATAATAATAATAATAATGATAATAATAGTAATAATAATAATAATGATAACAAAACAGGGAGAAGGGAGGCAGAATCGGGAGAA
>JAOVVI020010518.1:0-13046 GCA_028571085.2 Nepenthes alata
CTAATGCATATCATATTAGATTATTTGTACTCCATATACATTGACTTCCATTCCTATTCTTTATAAATTTTATAAAATTTATGTCCAAAATTTATATATATTGTTTTCACAAGTTATCTGCATTTTTCACTCATATATATGTAGAAATTTTGATTTAATACTTTCATATGTTTTGATTTTTGTAAATAATGTCAAGCGTGCTTTCAATTCTCAAAAATATATTATGTCTTGAAATTATAAGATGTTGAAACATAGAAATTTTTATTGTTTTTCTACAATTCTTTGCTGGAAACAGTCTATAAGTTCAAAGCTTTTTAATATAATTTTTGTATGTTTTAAAATTTACACATTTAAATTCTTGTAGAAATTTGATACACTTCATGATAAGTATTTAAAAAAATTATAATGAAAACTCTATAAATTGTGAAAAGATTAAGGATATTTTTTCTTATAAGAGAAAATATAAAAAAATATTTATATTTTGTAGAGTTTTTTCCTTCATTATTCATAGACTATTGTAAAAAAATTAGCAGTGATATATTATAATATATTTTAGTATATTATAATGATAATTATGATTTATGTAAGGTATCGATTTTCACAAATGTGGTAGACAATGAGTGGTGAGATTCTGGATTCTAAAATATAATAATTGGGATATAATTAAGTTAAAATAGGTGAATTGAGGTCATAGGGTACGGGAGGAATCGAATTGAAAAGCCCAAAGATCTGAAATTGGTAAATCACGAGCCGAAATTGTAAAACCATGAAATGTTAATCCGTAAATAAGATTTTAGGCTTTAAATTATGATAATCATGACTTATTAAGGTTATATAATCAAAATTAGGGTTCAAAAATGTAAAGAATTAGGTTAGAAGGGTCGATACGGGTCACAGACGGCGAAAAAATAAAGTTTGCATGCTGCGGGCTCGACGCTGGCCTGACGAGCGCCCGACTAGCACCTGAAGTGCCACCCGGTTGCGAAGAACAGAATGCCACACCCGAGAAGCACTCGAGGCGCCACCCAGGGGCGAAAAACATAAGGGATCGCTTGACTGGTCCTCGAGCGCCAGTTGGGTTATTTATTTATGCGAGGGTTTCTCCTGCATTATTCTTCGACCATTTTTGGTGTTTAGAGAGAGAGGGGGATGAAGACCTAGAGAGATAAGAAGGAGATCGATGCCTACGAGTCTGAATCTATCTGAAAGCTATTAGAAAGGTGATAGATCGGGTCAAAGTAAGTGCACTCATACCCTCCTTTTTTATTTTCTTTCACTTTTGTCTTATTTTTATCGGATATCCTCGTTTCGATACCCGAGTAAAGTAATATTTTGTATTACCTAGGTTCTAAGCATGCATATATGTAAATTTGATGCCCAAATTCATGGGTTTGATCAGTTTTCAGACAAGGCAAACCGAACCCATGCCCGGATGATTTACCCACGAATTTTTGCAAACATTGCTTAATTTGTGTTTAGAATATGATTACCCATGATTTGGGCAAGTTAAATTATCGTTTGGGTGTCTGAATTTGTGGTTTTATGTGGGATTTTGTTCAAGGAAAACCCTAACCCATGCTCGGTCCCCATTTAAGCTTCGATTTGGAGTTTGATGCATAAAATGACTTTGGATTATGATTACCTATGCCTTGGATTTGATAATTTATCCATTGAATGTCCGAAATTGTGAGAATTAACCAATATGTGTATCTGGACATTGTTCATGCGCACTGTTCACACGTGTACTATTCACTCGAGGACATCGAACGATATATGGCATAATTTTTCCATGTTCAACTATTGATTTTGTGATATGTATATATGTATAGGTTCAATTGTATAATCTGAAAGCATCGATATGTGTAATTGTGAAGGAAATTTGTATCTGAAAGCCCTTAATGTTAATCTACTTTTTATTGGTAAGAATTCTAAATCTTCTTTATGTATATGATATTCGTATATAAAGTAAAGTCGTGAAAAGATTTAAGACAGAAGAAAAGTTAATAATCAGATGTGTAATCGGAGGGAAGCCACAATGTGATATATGAACGAATCGTTCTCCCGAACAGAAAATTATGAATTGAATTGTGGTGGATCTTTCTTCCAATGAATAAGAAAATCATGAAATTAGGACCATGGTCTATGTTACGAAAGGGTAATATCCCTTAGCATGAGATAGGTATCACAGTAGAGACTTGAGGATTACACTGGCAACGTATCTTAGCCGCTTATTGGAGCAGGTGATACTCTTAGCAAGCTTTAGGATATTACGGTGGAAGGACGATAACTGCCTCTAGATCGTGGAAGGTTAGGGTAGCGTTTTATTGGTCCTTTTATGACCGGGTGATAGACATATTTCTATGCCACGTAGTGTTCAGCTTGTTTACAGGCAATATGTGATGGCCGAGTAGCTGCAATCCTAAAATACAGCCGATACTTTAGAAATATGTTTCTTAACACAATCCTTCATCGTCCTCCCACGTCTTTAGTTAGTAAGGCTTACTGACCCTAATCTTTAAAGATCAATAATCATGTATAAGGTATATCCCAAAGAAAACTAAATTGTATTCCAAAGCATATTTGATCATATTCCTGTTTATACATCTCTTTCATGATTATGCCTCTTTCCCTTACTTATCTTCACTTATGTTGTCTATCTCTTTTGATTATGATGTACTTGTTGAGCTATAACTCACCCTTACTTCTTCTGTCTTCCAGATGAGAGTTACGAGCTGACGCCCGATTAGTTAGAGTAAGGAGAGGAATTTGCTTAAGGAGATTTGCTAGACTTTGGAGGTTTAGAGTTTTGAATATGGTTAATGTATCAAAATGTAAAGAGTCAAATTAGATTAATATTGTGTATTAGATTGTGGCATGTTGTTATTATTATGGATTATTATTATGCTTCCGTAAGTTATATACGGAGCTAGTTCTACTTCCGTAGTTTTGATTTTATATTTGTTTAGGCCTAGATGACACCTCTATTTAGATTCAATGTAGTAAATAAGGAGTATTGTGTTGGAGTCATGGATGAAATGACATTTGTTGGTCCTGTATATTTATTGTGGTTTAAATTTTGGAGTCTGAATATTTGTATGCTTATACAGGTTTAATTAAGCAAGTTATATATATGGCTTTCGTCTATCTACAAAGAAAATTCTTCCCAATTTTTCACAGAATTTGACTTTCCAAATATTAGTCTTATTTGGATAAGTACGTTTATTGATGGAGGTCCTTAGAGGATTAGGACCTGTTCCGTCATAGTTGGCATCAGAGAAAAGAAATATCTTAGGTTTGATTTGAATCGTATATGGAAGCTTAGGATAGATTAAGATTTGATTAGATAAGTAGATGTAGGTGTAAGACAAAATTAAGTTAGATTAAATAGTCCTAATTATTCTGGTTGGCTAGCTTAGGCTTAAACTAAGTTAGAGATAGAGGATGAGGTTAATGGTCTAGCTCATATGTCCTAGATAGTGTCCTAGAATAGTTTAACCGTATTTTTGCTTTCAGATAAGATATTAGTAACTGCTATGGCTTCTAGGCGAAGGTCTATTAGTGGTAGTGGTCGACCGTGAGGTCGAGAGGAGCTATAGGGAGGCACCTTGAGGTTTAAATTTGATTGGTGTTGATTTAGTGTTTGAGTTTATTGGTATTCATTTGAGGTCTAGGTTAATCAATTTTGGTTTGAAGTTTAGACTTGATCAGTTCTGGGTTGAGGTATTCAGACTAGTAATTTGCTAAGAATGGATGCCTGATCAACTTAACAAGTATGATGGATGAGGTAGAATCAATGGCTCGAGGTTAAGATAACTTAGAGTTAATTCTGGTATAGCGAATCCAAGTATGTCGATTTATAATTGATTTAGTGATAATTAAGTACCTAGACCTTTTGGGTAGTTTGGATCTTATAAAGATTGCGGTATGAATCTTGTGAATTTAGATGGCGAAGATGATGACCCAGTGTTTGCAAGAAAATAAGGTAACATTGTCCCATGTAAGATAGGAGGCAAAGTCGACCCCAGGTGGTTAGCGTGTAAAGAATCATGGGCATCAAGGATAAGAGATATCGTGTGAGGTGTTTGGAATGCTTTATGGATAAATATGTTGTTTTAATGGGATTTTTGAGAGCATGTCTCAATTTGGGGATAGTTCGATCACATGATTAGGGATTGTCCATATTCCTCAGGTCGGATGGAGGCGTGGTCTAGTGCATTGGAATCAAGGTTTCATGGTAATGGAACTAGTATTAAGGAGTTGTCTACCGTGGTGGAAGAAATGATTCCCGAGTCTAGACATTTCAATGGATGTACTGTTTTGAAATTTTGAGTATATATATTTTGTTTGTGTTCCTAAGTTCATTTATTGAAGGATTCAGGATTGATATTAGTCATGCTTGTGCCTACAGCATTTTCTCGTGTCCGTAGGTATGATTGGTTGGGTTGACTGGAATTATTTTGTGGTACTGAACCTTAGTCTGATTTTGGTGGTGTTTGGTTGATACGTTATTGTGCCAATATGAATAGATGAATCATTTGACCTTTTGCTGAGGTGTGAAGCCTCTGAAGGTCGATTTGTAGCCAGAATGTCATCAGTTAGAGATGGATAGAGGTTGTGTCAATAGCAACATTTAGGAAGTAAGAAACGGTCGTTGTAAGTTTGGATAATGCTATTTGGGTTTGTAGATTAATTGGCATACCTGTGAATATTATGGGTTGAATCATTATTGTGAAAATCCTATTGTCAAATTCAAGGAATCATAGGAAGTGTAAACTTTGTTCGAGGACTATGTTATGGTTTAGAAAGGCCGTTATCTATGTAATTGGTTGGGGCTAGAGTAAGAGGCTCAGTAAAGAATGATGTTGTTTGGGCATAGAAAATTCTTCGGTAGCATGATTGTGGCCCTATAGAGTTTAAGAGGTGACTAATTAGGAAGGACTGAGCGATGTAGCATGGGTACTTGGTTTCCTTGGTCACAACTTAAATGATAAGATATCCATTAAGTGCCCCTCAGAGGATTTGCAATATCTGCAATGCACATGACTTAGTAGCAAATGGTGTCCGTCAAAGTGAGTTAGGTAGGAATGGCTTTCAAGGATCAAAGGGTCAATTGATGACCATATCATTTGGGTTGACCCTGATGATACAAGCATGTTGCGGTTGAATGTAGTACCCTATTTATGATTATGCCTTTCCTACATCGTGTGTGGGTGGCCACCCTTGAATTCAAGTGGGGGAGGAGCCCATGGTTGAAATTGTCCCAACTATGGTTTGGAGTTGCAACTGGAATTTTGCTTCGAGGATTTATAGGATTTGCTTATGGATGTAGTTATTGACTAGCTAATCCTAAAAGTCTAAGTAGTCATATCGTTTGGAGGATATAATCACACGTTGGTCCAAATCGGTAGACCTGTTTAAGGATTGTGATGATGAATCTCAGTATCTACTAAGGAAAGAAGGAATTAGTACTGCAAATTGATGTTGGGAGTCCTTAGACTTAATGTGCCTCTGGTGCTTCGTAGGAGATATGAAAGGTAATCGCGGGTAGGTTCTAATACATGGGAAATGGGATGTCGTATTCTTGATTTGGGAGACAGAATCGCATTTGAAGTATTGAAGTTATGAAAATTGTGAAATGAGATGTTCTTATGGTTTTGTTTCAATACGATTTAGATGACCCCCTCCTCGTGATTATGGAGGACATAATTGGATTGAATCGGTTGGCTGATCGGTACGCCAACGAGATCCTAGGTTGCTAGATGTTTGGATTTTGAAATTTGGGTAATGACATAAAGCTATATTCAATCCTTGGGTAACAGCCATGATGGTAGTTTCTAAATTGGTTGTCACTTGAGGATTTGTGGGAATTGTCTGCATGATATGGATACCTTGGAATTTGTTCTAATTATGGTTGTCGTGTAATTTAAGTATTTTGTATGGATTGTGTATTTTAGGAAAATGTCAGTTTGATGACATACCAACGAAATAATGAGAATATAAAGTATTTCGATCATGAGGTTTGTTTGCGATTTGAGGTTTATGCCAAAATCTTAACCGAAACTCGATTAGAGAATTTTGGGCATTAAGTTAAATTTGGTACAACAGCGAATTGTAACCAGATGATTCGTAGTTAGGTAATTAATTAGAGTTGCATAGCGGACATGTGGTGAACCCCTACATTTTAAGGTTAAATTTGAGATTTGGGAAGAATGCTCATTTTTTAGGCTTAGCGTAAATTGAAGTAAGAATTTTCAGCCGAATGAGTTTTTGAGCTAAGTCAAAGCGGAGTTAATAGATTTGGGTTGCCCTTGAACTGGGTAGTTTAACATGCGATCTCTGTGTATTGTTAAGTGTGGAAGTATATGTGATTGTATTGAATTGTCGTAGGGAGATTAAGAATTTGACTCCTAAGGAGGTTTCAATTTAGGTTTTGATAGAACGAATAAGCTAATAAGGACTAGAACGATTTAAATGTTTGAGGTTTTTTGAAATAATCGTTTAACCAAGGAGATGATTTGGGAGCGCTAGGAAGATTACCTTCGATTCGGGGATTTTTAGGTTTGTGAAATTTTGAGGATGAAATTTTTATAAGTGAGGGAGAATTGTAAGGTACCGGTTCCAACAATGTGGTAAATAATAAGTGGTGAGATTTTAGATTCTAAAATATAGTAATTGGAAGGTAATTAAGTTAAAATAGGTGAATTGAAATCATAGGGTACGGGAGGAATTGGATTGAAAAGCCCAAATATCTGAAATTGGTAAATTGGGTACCGAAGTTGTAAAACCATGAAATGTTAATCCGTAAATAAGATTTTGGACTTTAAATTATGATAATCATGACTTATTAAGGTTATATAATCAAAATTATGGTCCAAGGATGTGAAGAATTGGGTTAGAATGGTCAAAATGAGTCCCGAACAATGAAAAACAAAGTTTGCATGCTGCAGGCTCAACGCTGACCTGACGAGCACCCGACTAGTACCTGAGGCGCCAACCGGGCATGAAGAACAAAATGCCGCACCGGAGGAGCACCCGACAGGCCACCCGGGTGTGAAAAATAGAAGGGATTTCCTGACTCACGCTCGAGCGCCAGTTGGGCTATCTATTTGTACGAGGGTTTATCCCGCATTATTCTTTGACCATTTTTGGTTTTTAGAGATAGAGGGATGAAAACCTAGAGAGAGAAGGAGGAGATCGACGTCCACGAGTTCGCATCCGTTCGAGAGCTAATTAGAAAGGTGATAGATTGAGTCGAGACAAGTGCACTCATATCCTCCTCTTTCATTTTCTTCCACTTTTATCATATTTTCATTGGGTATCCTCGTTACGATACCCGATTAAAGTGATATTTTGTATTACCTAAGTCCTAAGCATGCATATATATAAATTTGGTGCCAAAATTTGTGGGTTTGATTAGTTTTCAGACAAGGCAAACCCGAACCCACACTCTGACAATTTACCCACAAACATTTGGAGATTTTGCTTAATTTGGGTTTAGAATATGATTACCCATGATTTGGGCATGTTAAATTATCGTTTGGGTAATCAAATTTGTGGTTTTATGTAGAATTTCATTCGAGGAAAACCCTAACCCATGCCTGGACTCCGTTTAAGTTTCGATTTTGAATTTGATGTATAAAATGACTTAGGATTATGATTACTCATGCCTTGGATTTGATAATTTAACCATTGGATGTCCGAAATTTTGAGAATTAACCAATATGTGTATCCGAATACTATTAACATGCACTATTCACGTGGGTACTATTCACCCGAGGATATCGAACAATATATGGCATAAGTTTCCCTTGTTCAACTATTGATTTAGCGATATGTATATATGTATAAGTTCAATTGTATAATATGAACATTTCGACAAGCGCAATTGTGAAGGAAATTTGTATCCGAAAGCCATTAAAGTCAATCTACTTTTCGATGGTAAGAATTCTAAATCTTCTTTATGCATATGATATTCGTATATAAAGTAAAGTCATGAACAAACTTAAATCTGAAGGAAAGATAATAATCGTATGTGTAATCAGAGGGAAGTCCACAATATGATATGTGATCGAATCGTTCTCCTGGATAGAGATATTGTGAATTAAATTATGGTGAATCTTTCCTCAAATGAATAAGCAAATGAATAAGAAAACCATGAAATTATGACCATAGACTATGTTACAAAAGAGTAATATCCCTTGAGATAATATGGATATCACAGTAAAGACTCGAGGATTGCACTGGTCGCGTATCCTGACCGCTTATTGAAGCGGGTGATACTCTTAGCAAGTCTTAGGATATTATTGTGGAAGGACGAGAACTGTCACTCGACCGCAAGAGGTTAGGGTAGCGTTTCATTGGCCTTGTATGACCGAGTGATAGGCATACCGCTATGCCACATGGTGTTCGGCCTGTTTACACCAATATGTGATGGCCAAGTAGCTGTAGGCCTAAAATGCAACCAATGCTTTAGAAATGTGTAGCTTAACACATTCCTTCCTTGTCCTTCCGCACCTTTAGTTAGTAAGGCTTACTAACCTTCGTCCGCAAAGATGAATAATCATGCATAAGGTATATCCCAAAGAAAAGTACATTGTATTCCAAACCATATTTGATCATATTCCCGTTTATGCATCTCTTTCATGATTTTGTCTCTTTTCCTTACTTATCTTCACTTATGTTATCCATCGCTTTTGATTATGATATACTTGTTGAGTTGTTAGCTCATCCATACTTCTTTTGTCTTCCAGATGAGAATTACGAGCTGACGCCCGATTAATTAGAGTAAGGAGAGGAATTTGCTTAAGGACATTTGCTAAATTTCGGAGGCTGAGTTTTGAATATTTTTAATGCATCAAAATGTAAAGAGTCAAGTTAGATTAATGTTGTGTATTAGATTGTGGCATGTTGCTATTATTATGGATTATCATTATACTTCCACAGATTGTTTATGGATCTAGTTCTGCTTCCGTAATTTTGATTTTGGATCTGTTTAGACTTAGATGGCATCTCTATTTAGATCCAATGTAGTGTTAAAGAGTACTGTGTTGGAGCCATTGATGATATGATATTTGTTGGTCCTGTGTATGTGATGTAGTTAAAATTTTAAAGCTAGGATATTTGTATTCTTATACAGGTTTATTGAGCAGATTATATATATGATTTTTATCCATTTGTAGAGAAAATTCTGCCCAATTTTTCATAGAATTTGATATTTTAAATTGATTGCATATTAGTCTAATTTGGATAAGTACGTTTATTGACAAATGTCCTTAGAGGATTAGGACCCGTTCCGTCACAATTTAAATCTATAATTCGCGAGGTGAAAATGGCGTTTGAGCCATCTACAGGGTTATATGTATCACAGCCCACCTATAGTCTTGAATAATAGTATAATGTCTTTAATTATATAAAAATAAATATAACTCGGATCTTAATTATTTGTTCATTTGTTAATGAGACTCTACTGATACTTGATTTATAAGAATTATCATAATTTGAGTATTTTTTTCATAGAGCATTGTAGATTAAGAGTTGAAAAAATAATTCTTAAAGCTTTATATGAATGCTATAAAAATTTATAGCCTTACATTTGAAATTCTTATCATTGTCCTTTCAACACGTTTTAATATAAATGATATATTTAATTATAAAAAACTTATATATATTATTGAATAATTGACTCACTCTTACTTTTATTTTCTTCACCAACCCCCTTCAAATTAGTAGACTCAAGACACACATACAGGTTAAGAGGATTGGTGATAAGGCTGTTCCATCTGAATTAGGAATCGAAATGATCTGATATTGTACTAGGCCCTAGGACATTAGCTCAAGATGTGTAATTTTGTTCAGATAATGACTTTATATTACATAAAAGCAGAGACATCCTCATTGGCCATGTATGTCTGATATTTTTGTAATAGTTGAATTGAGTTGTGATTTTAAAAGTACCCTGGTATTAATAAAATGCTTGTTCATACAAATTTTTAGATTAGATTATGGTCATTTTTTAGAGCTACTTGATAATGTGATATTTCGGATCCTATGATATGGTTACTATTTTAATATGGGTCATCCTTCAACGTTTGGTTGTATTGTCATGTCCAACGTTTAGGAAGTGGTAATTTAAGAAAATTTCAAAACTTGTCGATTTTATTTTAGGTCATGAGATCAAAAAATAGTATGAGATAATAATTAGACTAATTAAATTAAAACGAATAATAAACTTTACTATAATGAACCATGGATGTGTCAGCACAAATACATTACCATCGGATTGTTTATGCATAAATTCTTTGGTTGAAACACACACTTGAAGATTATGGCATTTACTTAAAAATATACATTTAAAATGTGACAATACAAGTGTAACTAATTTGAGTAAAAATCTAATGCAACATTTTAAAACTACACAAATTGATATTCAATATTTATCATAGATCATGTTCAAAAAGGAGATATAGTTATTGAATATGTTAATACTAAAAACCAACTTGTGGATTAATTTACAAAACACTTATGTGGAGAACAATTTTTTATTAGTAGAAGAGAACTTTTTATGCCTAATATGTGATATATTGTTGTGCCTAATTTCATTTCTAAAGGAAGAGCATTTTTTTATGCTTGTATTTTGATGATAATAAAAGGAGAAGAATGTTTATATTTGATGCATTAATTTTATCTAATTAATAAATATGCTTGATGTTATGTTTTGATGGACATATAATATTGCATCATGTATTTATTATTATTAAAAAGGAGGAGATCATTAGCTTTACATTAATTTAATTATTTTGATGATAATAAATATAACTATAATTGATTATAATTATAATAGATCAAATATATATTAAATATTAAACTTACTATACCGTGTGACCTAGAATTTGATAATGAACATAGGGTCTATCTTTCTTTTGTTTGTTTCATAATATTTTTTGAGTTATTAAATGCTCAGTTTAGTTGTCTAAGCCATTGAATTTGGTAGAGGAACATTGGATAACATTTGATTCTATTTTTTTTATTGTTGAATAATTGAAAAAACATTGTCAATAGATGGAAGAAAGTCCATTAACATGATTTGGTCTCTAACATTAGTATAAAAATCACTCAAACCCATCAGAAACTGTATAATATAGTCTCTTTGATATCGATCTACAAACACTTTAAATTTATAATAATTATAGTTGGGAATTAGATCATAGTTAAGAATTCATCCTAAAAGATTCTCATCTTATCATAGTGTATACTCACCAAGTCTTGTTCTTATAAAAGGTCAGCTAAAGACTTTTTAAGTTGAAATATATGCAATCCATTTTGCTCAGTAAATTTATCTTTTAGCTATGTCCAAATTTTAGAAGTGTCATCTCCAAAGGCAATGCTAAATTTAATTGAATGGTTGATAGAGTTTTAAATTCGAGAAACTACCATGTTGTTGCATCATTCCCATACATCAAAGAGAGGGTTCTAGAATTAATAGGCTGGGGAATAGTGCGTTTAATGAAATGAAGCTTATTGTTCGCCCTTAAAGCCTGATGCATGGCCTTTGATCAAGTTGAATGATTGTTGATTGTAAGTGAATCACTGACCAGGGTAATCGTCAGATTATTCCCTATTTCTAGCTAAAAAGGGTTTGTAGGGTAACTTGAAATCATAAGAATTCTTAGGATTTGAAATTATTCAAGGTTTCTACATTTGAATAATTTTCTGGAACATTTCCTTGGTTCTCCATCCTTGATACAATGCAAGGAAATGGGCATGAGATTGGAGCAGAAATTGAAGACAAAGGAGGAAAAGGGACAAGGACAACAATGAACACCGATGGAAAATAAATGCCTTCAGTGGCTTGTAAATTCTCTATTTTTCCACACTGTACACTGCCTCATTGCAGCATCTTAAATAAGAAAAATTAAACAAATATTCTATATAACCAATTGATGGGCCCAACAGATCCAAGGCTGGCTCAACTCACGGCCCAGCTGGCATGCACCCAAGACATGGTCCCAAGAAGCACGGTGACGGCAGAAGAAGGGCCTAGTCGGCAATGGCCCATCATGTAGCCCGCCAACCCAAAGGCCCAAAGGACTACACAAGTGGGCATGCAGGTTGACCCAGAATTATTCCATCAAGATCAGGCGATTGGGCAGCACGTGGTGTAGGACCATGAGGACCCCTTCTTTGCAAATCATCAGCTATCCAGACCCCATGATGTGAGAAGACACCTGTCCAATATGGCCATGTCAGCTTGTGACGACCCGAGTTTCGAAATATGATAATTGGGAGGTAATTAAGTTAAAATAGGTGAATTGTGTTCAAAAGGTACAGGAGGAATGGATTGGAAAGCTCAAAGAAATGGAATTACTAAATCGGGAACCAAAATTATAAGCGGTGAAATGTTAATTCGTAGACAAGATTTGGATTTTAAATTGTGATAATTATGACTTATTGAGATTATATAATAAAAAATAAGGTCAAAAGATGTGAGAGATTGAGTTAGAATGGTCAAAATAGGTCCCAAACAGCAAAAATGTAAAGTAGGCTAGCTGCAGGCTTGCTGCGGGCCTGACCTGCACCCTCCGGGGGCTCGAGCCCACAGAGAGCACAGAATCCGAATTTGGCTATGCTCGCCGCGCGCTCGCCACGCGCTTGAGCCAGACTGGACAGTTGAGCTGCGCACGCCGCGCGCCTTCTAGCCGCTCGAGCGCGATTAGCAGAATGTAGCCCGCTCACTGCGCGCTCGAGGCGCGCTCAAGCGCGGCCCCTACTTTTGTCTGCGTGCTGGCCTCGTTTTTGTTAAAAATAGAAGGGGAAAAGGAAAAGGGAGAGAGAGAGAGCAGACCACGCACGAAGGAGAGGAAGAAGAGGAACAAGAGAAGAGGAGAAGGGGAAATCACTTGTTCCAATCTACACCCGGTAAAAATAACGGTAGATTGGGCCAAGGCAAGTGTACTTCGGACGTTGTTTTTCATTTTCACTGATTCTCTTGCTTTAAAGTTGATAAAAATGTTCTAAAATGATGTTGATGCATGTTTAAAGTAAATGAA
>JAOVVI020010519.1:0-13045 GCA_028571085.2 Nepenthes alata
TAAAACAAAGAAAATGCTCAAAATCTCTATTATTCAAAGTCTTATACTAGCTTAGGACATCCATACTTAAAATACTCCTACGCTATCCTAAGTCCTCCAAGATGTGTTACGAATTTACTTGACCTAAAATAATTATCGATATCCTATATCCTCAAACAACTTAGTGAATCCTAATATTTCTTGAATGTTTCCCATTTCCATGTCTTTAAGTATTCTTACAGAACCCTGTTTTTCTGATACCATGACTGTAACAATCCAAACCCAAAACACCTGAACCCAGCTCGAACCGACCACATAAAATCTCAAATACAATTCAATTCTCTAATAAGACCTCATTAATGAATCATCAATATAAACCATAACTTTATTAATATGAATGTATAAATATAATATGTAAACGGTTGGACCGAAAATCGCTCATCACCAAAGTTAGAGATGAGATGAACCGATTTCAATATTTATTGTAGCATCTTCAACACATGATTACTAACAGTTTTGGGTAATCCAAATCATATTTAATTTATGAAAGATTAAATTACGCATATTGTAATATAAAAATAGTAACTTTATTGACATGATCGCATCAATATGGCATATAAACTAATGGTTTGAAAAAACTTGTTTTTCCTCAACTAGTGCTATTCTTCTTCTTCTTCATTGCTACATTACTGTACACACGATTTACAGGGCACACAGTTTGCCTCCCATGGAAGCTTTCTGCCTTTAACAAATTTAGAATATTATATGCAAGATTCAAGCCAAATAACAAGATTTGAGTTATTTAATAAGGCAAACAACTAAATTTACTTGCTTGATTCTCTCCTCTCCTTGGTACAGCAGCAGCTGTAGCATATAGTCTTCTCGACTCCCCACCCTCTTAAGAATATTAGCTTATATATAATATATATATATATATATAATTAATTATATATATATATATATATGAGGGATAAAACCTAATGGTTCCTAGGGTTACACAGCTTCCCCTGCCAGCTGATTCCCCTTCCCCTAGCCAAAATGTCTCACTTAGAATAATAGAGCCTCTAATAATTTTGTTAGAAAATTTGCCCTCCATTTAATTATATGTAAAATTAAGTTACCATATATATATATATATATATATATATCCTCTATTTTACCAAATGCTATACTTTTCATTTCCTCACGTTCAGCCATGGTTAAGGTAAGGTTCCAGTTCAATATTTAATAATATTGTTCTTTAATTATTACCAAAAATCTCAAGATCATGTACATACTATCCAAAAATATTCCAACAATTTACCTATGCAAAACTTTCAGCCTACTAATGTACATATATTTCTAAATATTTGGTACAAGGTTTAATCTGTGGAATAATCCTAATCCAACCCATAGGAATTTGATCCAATAATATTTAAGTTGATTAGGCCCACCAAATAAGTGGGCCTATCTGAATTATGATGATTCATGAATATCCGAGACCTATTAAGCCCAATGACCAAATATCTATTCCGAAAAATTCCTCTACAATATAATTATCTCAGTTAATGATCAATCTTCCAATTGACTAAAGTAAGAGACACTAGGGTGTTACACACATTCAGTTTCGTCAAACTCATTCTCATTTTTACCAAGATGATAATTCGAAGAATCAATACTAACAAGGCTAATAGAGTTTGCACCGATGTATTGTGCTATCAACCCTTGAATTTGATAAAAAAAAAGAACAGACATCAAACAATTGATCCATTTTTTTAAGAAGTACCTTATCAGATTTTTCCGTTCATTGTTGTCACATTCTCTCTTATTTGAAACGAAAACTCACTAGAATCCAAAACACAAATGACAAAACTAAGATTTCCTTTGGTGGCGTCAAAATTTACTGTGGTTGTACAAGGGCTACAAAGTTTGTGCAAAATTGTTTGAAAGGTTATTGGTGCAGAACTTCCAATGTGGTAGCAAAATTTGATGATTGACTTGTTTGTTGAAATGTATAATGTTACGTGCCTTGCAATTTTTATTTTTTTGTTTTTAATTTGTCTAGTTTCCCTTTAGCGGTTTTCGGTTCTGCCCCATGATGTGTTTGCTGTTTTAGTTGGGCCCCACAATTTTGGTTCTTTGTTGGGTTCTAACTGATTTAGTTATATTATATATTGGATAATGGCTACAGTACTGGAGGGAAGAAACATTTACTCTCTTATTCTCTCTCATTGGATAATGGCTACAGTACTGGAGGGAAAAAACATTTACTCTCTTATTCTCTCTCACCGTCTCCCCTATTCCCCTTTCTTTGCTTTTCCCTCTCCCTCTCTCTCTCTTCCTGTCTCCAGAATCCTCTTCCCTTTCCCTTTCTTCCTCTCCTCTATCACTCTCTCTCCCCGTCTCTCTCTTCCTCTCTCCTCTTTTCACTGCGACTTCATCAATTGCTCTCTCTCACTCTCGTGCTCTTTGTTTTCCTTCTTTTGCCCTATCTCCTCTGCCAGAACTCCCCTCTCCTCATCAATCTCACCATCTCGCCGTCGATTACCACGATACGGCCATGGAGCACGTATCAAATGGTGCTTTCATTGAGACAAAAACAGAGGAGGCGCTGATCGAAGAACGAGCACTCGACGCAATCGAAGCATCCATCACCGAGCTTGCCAATGCGATGAAGGACTTGCAACGGGCTATTGACCGACTTATCGCCAGCTCATCCACCATGGCTTCCACCACAGCACAAATCCAATCGTCCATAACTGAATTCAGCCAATCGCTCCACAGAATCGAGCATAACCCTAATTGGTCAGTGAACATTTCACCTTCTGTGGCTTCTTCTACTATTGCTTCCCATCTCCACTTTCCCTAACCTACAATCCCTTCCATTTCTGGTTCCGTACAACCACCTGTACCTCAAATTGCCATTTCTGCTCCCACCACAGAACAAATTTGGCATTCCTGCACCAACCACATCAACCGACTACCCTTACCGATTGCAAATTCCTATTGGTCTTCCACTCCACCATCGTTCATGGTTCACACTTCTGAAAGTTTTCCCAAAACTACCATTACTTCTTGCAACACGTCCAAACAACTACATCCAGACCGCATCACCAGCTTTTCTTCCACCAAGGCATACATTCAGCAACCACTCAATGAAATCCCACGCTCCCCAACCCTAATCGAATGAGAAACAGTGACATCCGAAACCCTCCCTGTTCGTCCACCTCTGTCTCCACAACCTTCTCCAACTTTCTCCTCACATCTCCACCACCTACTGCCCTCCAAGCAACCAGTACACAACCCAGCTGGATCACCGTGCCGTGAGCTCCTATGGTTGGCGCTAGTGACGATACCAAAAGCTTTCGGTATGGAAAAATTGGTGGCAGAAAATGTGGATGCCAATCGGGATGCGATGGGTGGCAATAGACGTCGGTATGGCCCCTACTACGAATTTGTTGAAGCTAGACTGATATTCCAGCAGTGGGGGTCATTACAAAAAACAAAGGCTGAGAAGACTATTGAGGAGTTACAAAGCTGATGTTGTAATTGCTCTACGTAATGGTTGTTTTTTCATACTACCTACCACAGAACTTGTTCTAGCTGATGTTGTAGAAGTTAGTATGGGATGCTAAGTTCCAGCTGACATGAGAATGATTGTGTTGTTATGTAATCCATTACGCGTTGATCTAGTGATTCTCACAGGAACAGTTATAGTGGCTGGTCTTGCAAGGGTTGTGGTTATTGGAGTTGGTTCTAATACTGCCATGGGTAGTATACATGATTCAATGTTAAGAAGTAAAGATGAAGTAACACCATTGACAAATAAGCTGGATGAAATTGGTACCTTAGCCAAATAAGCTCTGTTGCATATGGATTTAAATGGAGATCAAGAACGGAGGTTGTTGACTGGCCTACATCTATGCTGTGTAAGTAGCAGCTACATGAGTTAACAAAATGTGATATAGGATCTTCTGCCATGCTCTTTAGTGGATTAAGTGCTCAACAAATAAATACATCAGATAAAACGGGAAATTAGGAAAACAAATTTAAGCAGCCCTATTCAGACATTTTGTGGCTAGGTAATGCATGGGCATGCGGAAAGCACCTGAAGCACTACCCTGCATTCTACAGGAATGGGACCACAATTGCGATCCAATCCTTTGTCTTCGTCATGGCTAAGGAAGGAAGTGCGTATGTTGCATATTTAGAAGACAGGTATGAAGACAAGAGGGGTCAGAAGAAAGTTCAGGTAAGATGGATTCATCACAATCAAGAAGTTAAGAGTGTGATTAACTTATGGAATACTTGCCCGAAGGAAGTTTTCATCACCCCTAATACCCAAGTCATCAGTGCAGAATGTGTCGCTGGTCCTGCTATAGTCCTTAGCCGCGAGCATTTTGAGAAATGCATGGCTGGTTATTCACAATCTCTCCTGCCCAAATTTCACCTTTGTTTCCAACAGTTTAGAAACAATAAAATCAAGCCACTTGATTTGAGTAAATTGAGGGGTTCCTTTGATCAGCCTATCCTCTCTAGCTTGGCGATCTATACCTTTCTAAAGCTGACAGTTAAGGCTTTTAATGCTGATGCAAATATTGTACGAGGAACTAAGAGAACTAGAAACTTTGGAGAGCAACAAGGCTTCTTGAAAGTTCATTTTGGTGCGGGACAACACTGGAAGACAATTGCATATGAGCCACTTTTTTGGGACATCAAGTACTATTTGTCCAGCAGGAGATTGTTTACCTTCAAAAATGTTGAATTCAACAAGTGCTGGGATGGCTAGGTTTCGAAGGCTAATGAGAAGATTGAGTTGCTGTCCCAAGATAGTTGCATTTGAGGCTGCTAGTTTAGGAGTATTGTCTTAGAAATAATCCAGAAACAAGTGAAAGTTCAATATGATGATTTGGAAGATCAGGATGGATGCGGCAACCTTGAGGAATGGGTTACAGCTTTTAGGTTGGCTGCACCTGATAAACTCAGTGTGAGATGCCCTGGACGATCCACAATCCGGCTGTGCCCTCCTAATACAAATGCAGCAGACTCTTCCTATGAAGTTGGAGCTCCGGTAGATGCCTGGTGGAGTGATGAATGGTGGGAAGGCATCAATTGCAAGAGTAAGCAATGGTGTCAATCGACCGCATGCAGGTTTACATCCTAGGTGAAAACTTGTTCTTGACTGTACTGAGACAAAATCTACGAGTTTTTTGAGATTGGACTGGTAGTCAATGGATTGATGAATTTGCAAGAAGGATATATCTCAGAGATGATATGCTGACAACAATGGGTGAAATTGCTCTTAATCTTATTGGGTGCGTGTGTGAGCTCTTAAATTTGAACTGAGCTCGATGCAAGGCTGAGAACGCAATCGGAGAAATTGCTCTTCTGCCTGCAAGGAGACCCGATGAGAGAAGAAGCTACGTCGGACATGGGACACTAGACACGCTTGCACTGAAGTTGGTGTTTGGCGGTTTATTTCATCAAACTTTTCCCTCATTCAACCTTGAGGACCAAGATTTTTGATGGAGCAGCAATGTTAATTGCCTTGCAATTTTTATTCTCTTGTTTTTAATTTGTTCGGTTCCCCTTTTGCGATTTTCGGTTCTGCCCTATGATGTGCTTGCTGTTTTAGTTGGGCCCCACTATTTTGATTCTTCGTTGGGTTCCAACTGATTTAGTTATATTATATATTTGATAATGGCTATAGTACTGGAGGGAAGAAACATTTACTCTCTTATTCTTTCTCACCGTCTCCCCTGTTCCCCTTTCTCTGCTTTTCCCTCTCCCTCTCTCTCTCTGTTCCTGTCTCCCGAACCCTCTTCCCTTTCCCTTTCTTCTTCTCCTCTGTCACTCTCTCTCCCCGTCTTTCTCTCCCTCTCTCCTCTTTTCACTGCGACCATCAATTGCTCTCTCTCACTCTCGTGCTCTCTGTTTTCCTTCTTTTTCCCTATCTCCTTTGCCAAAACTCCCCGCTCCTCATCAATCTCACCATCTCGCCGTCGATTTCCACGGTACGGCCATGGAGCACGTATCATATAAGATGAGTATTCAACAAATCTTATTAAACCAATGGAACCGTAAATTCAGCTCTTGTGTAATTCAATTCATTCTACGCTTGAAACATAATTGTTTTTTAGATTAGGTTGATCTATACAGAATTCTAGAAGCAACCTTCCAATTTTCTTATGCCATTAGTGATGCAGCTGTTATGAAGCTTGTGAGAATTTAATCAGCACCACAGTTCTCAAATGCTACTGAAGATTGGAGTGCATAATTCACATTTCAAGTTGCAGAATACAAAACTAGGAGGTCAATACATCCATCTTATAGATTGTAGACTATACAACTTGAAACATCTATGGAACTGAAGTTGCTGAACATATGTTGGCACTTACAAATGAGTGAACAGATTTGTAGCAAGGTATGCACAGGAGAAATTGATAATTTGGAGTTTAGCAAAAGGCAAAAAAAAACAGTACATCCCTAATCTGTATTCAGTAAATAGTGCAAGGTTGCAGATGCAGACAGTAAGAGCCTGATTCTGTGCTAAAATTTATGTATAATCTAATCACGTATGCTTGGGAAACAAACTGAAGTTGCACTTATTTGGATTGACGCTGATACAATTATATGAAGGAATACACTGCTTTATTGTGCAAGAATTCCAAAACAGAATGGAATTCCTGATGTAATTTGTTGCTTTTGTTAATAGATCCTTAAGCTCTATTTCTGTTATTTTTTAGTATTTTGATAGATTGGTTTATAGCTGGCCCTGGGATTGAGCAAACTCTGATATCAATTGAGATAAAGTGACTTGGAATGGGAAAGAAATCTGAAAAATTAGATTGAAGATGAGAGAAGACTGGTGTTTGAGGTGAGGAAGAACTAGACAAATTGAGGTTGAAGAACAAGAGAGAGATGAGAATCAGACCTGAGGAAAAAGATAACATATTCATTACCATTCAACATGAATCTGTTACAAGCTCCTCTTATACCTGACAGCTACTTTTCTTGGCTGTAAAGGAAGAAAGTTAGATTGCCACCCACTTGATTTCTAATTCCCTCCAAAGCTAAGTAATTGACTGGTTACAAATTAAGCACATGGATTGATTTGAACACATCATTGAGTTGCTATTATTCTGCCGATCTGGACTAGTGCTAGGGATTGCTGATATGACAGGTCTTATAAGGCCTGCTGAATTATATCTTGGTTCTCATCATGGGACTCTTGTGATTGTCCTCGGCTGCCGCTGAATATTGTGGCTGGATGGGTTGAAGAAACCATTTATCCAAATATAGAGTATGCATTTTGCTAACTCAACATACTAAGTTTTATACTTTTGATCCTTCCGAATTATGCCCCCTTTCAAGCTTTAGAGCTTAATATTTTCTACAACTTTCAAGGGGGAGGGTTTAGTTGCACCATGTGAATTTGGCGAACATCAAAGGGTGTTGAATGTTATCCAGGGTACATTATCATTATGGTCCTTCTTGCCACTGTGACCTAAGCCTTCTCCTGTACATATTACACTACTTAAAAGGGGTTAACCTGTTCACTAGTTCATCTTATATGAACTAAAAGTTGACTTTTATTTTTATGGAAAAAAGGACCTAAAAACTGAAAAGGTGACGTTGTGCTTAAGGATTTAATGTTGTGAGGTTTGAGGCGGATTAGATCCACACAACCTTACCCATGTGTTACAAAGACCTTGGAATAGTTCTAACAAAATGGATTTAAAACTGATTATTTCTTAAATAAGTACCATTGAAGTGCCAATTCCCCTTAACTAGTTATCAGTTGGAAGTTTGAAATATGGAAGCTCAATGTTTAGAAGATCTCATGAGTCTTTTATAGGAGGTTGTATGGATCAATATATCGGCCGATCTTGATTGGTGTCAGGATATCTCGATACTAATATTTTCCAAAATTTGGTAAATATCAAGATATTATCTTTGCATTGCTAACGTGTCACTGTATTTTGGCTTATATTCTAAATTTTTATCAATACGACTGGTTTGTATGCAGCTTTTTCTATTTTGTTCTCTTTTGCATCACTTCTTAGAAGCTAAAATCTACGTTTTACATATATCCAAGGTCTTATAAGGGGGTTCTACATCCACATGCTTTGTGGAGATATTACACATGCATGTATTAAATATTTTAGAGCATTTTTTTTAATGACATAATAGGATATCAAGCTTAATTTTGATAAAATTGACTAAAATTCTTCAATATGAAAATCTATAATATAAGAAGGGTGAATTTTTAGTATATAACCAACTTTTAATGTAGTCACAAGAAAAACAATTTGCATCTGCAATGTCCAATATCATTATTTTGTCTAGTATGGTCATGACCGATATCAAAATAATAGTTTAATCAATGGGAGGTGGAAATTGTTGTGCGAAACACTAGTTATTCGTCTTGGTACTTAAAAGTAACTTGAAGAAAACAAGGTCTGATCAACTTAAATGAAGAGGTTAAGTAAATATATTTTGCCACGTCATTGAAAAAAAGAAAGATAATTGAGCTGACTGTATTACATTGTGTTAGTCTTTGACAAGGAATGTAAGTTGGCAAGCCTATAGTTACTGTGTAGTGAGTGGCAAATAATGACTCTTGTTGTGCTTTTGCCAATTCTGAGTGTTAGAGTAGTCTATTTTTATAAGATTTTGTAAAAAAGACTAAGGGGTCCCTAATGTCAACATGTTTCGACCCTTTTTAAAATTACAAAAGTAAAATATATAAGAATATATAGTACACGTAAAGTATACTCAGATCTAGATGTAAATCAAACAAATATGAACAGTGAACAATAAATAAATAAGATAAGTTTTTTAGTGATGAAAAAAAACCTCAATAACAATAATTATCGAGTAAAACCCTCAGGGTTTCTACAACCAATAAAATGAATGCACTAAGAAAGTCAACTTATGGCTCGAATAATACAAACGCACTAAATATTAGCCGATTTACTCTCAACTTGTGAATCCTACCAAAGAACTCATTGGATTTGCTATCAGTAACAGAATCGGACAACTTCTGGTCTTTCAGTCAATCTTTCTTCACAAGCCACAGAATCACTATACACCAGTAGATCCCAATTCTACGTCACCTATGTCTCAGCGATGGCTATTAGGCTTGAATAGGTGTATACATTGTGAGAAAATTGTAGAAGAATGTGGAATGAGAAAGCCTTAGCGTTAAATCTTAATAATAAATAAATGGTTTTCTCAAAAGACCCTATTCACAAGCACTTAAAGAGAGGTCTGAGGAGCAATTGATTTTCAATTAATTTTCAATGTCGCCTTGAGTTGTGAATGGGAGATATTTATATGGATGGTTGAAAATTTGGTAAAAAACTTACAGTAGAGAGGAAATTCTTACCTTAGCGCACGTGCGCCACATAGGTGCATGTTAGGTGCCAAAGGTTAAACAAGGGGTCTGCAACCCCTGTGCATGTGTGCTATTTGGGCACATATCAGGTACGGGCAATTTGTATAAAGGGCTCTCGTGTGCGGCTTGAATGCACATCAGGCATTAGCAATTTGGACAAAATACGCTCATACACGTCTTAAGCATAAATTGGGCGTAGATATTGGGCGTTGCGCATTTGCATACATGTGGAGTGTATCTGGCATGGATCTTCATGATATTTGATAATACTCCAATAACCTACTCGACCCAGTCATGGAATATACTAATACAAAATATTCCTAACTCTTTGTATTGGCCATTAGGATTCATGATATTATTTGATAGTCTATTATGTGTTTCTATTACAACTTACCACAATTACACCTAAGCATAATATTCTATTGCATCAACACAATTCTGTAGCACCTTGAGACTAATTAAATTTGAGCATAAACTTTGGCAAGATTATGGGTTTTCACTTTTCCATTAACTTTGTGCAATAAATGTGAAGGCAAATGGAGATTGCTGCTTGTTTTAAAGAGTAGCATGGTGATATACCAGGGGCTCAAGCTGCTTGTCACCTTGTGCACGCTGAAATATCACCTAGGCTTTTTGAAGTTATTATTGACCATGCAATTTTGGAAAAGTAGTGGGTAAGGATTTCTACAATCTATTGAAGTTATTATTCCTATGCCTAACTGATCACTGTTTTGGCTTCTAAATTTTAAGGGAATATGGATGGTGCCTTTTCTTTGTATGAACAAGCTATTGCCATTGAGAAAGGGAAAGAACATTCTCAAACATTACCAGTGCTGTTTGCTCAGTACTCCCAGTTTGTGTATTTGGTATGCCCTTACATTATTATTGAGTTGATTTCCTTTACTTTTCTTTATTTGGATGTTACGAATCTTCTAGCCTTTTGTTTTGTCTTGCTTGTTTTCTTCATGGAGCATAACTTATTTGGCTTATAGTTTAGTTATCTTTAACCTTTCCCATTTTTTCGGGATCGGTTTTGTCGGGGCTGCCAATCATAACAAGTTTTGGCCTTGGTCACATTCACTTTTGTCTTTGCTTGTTCTTGCATGTGTGGGTGTAGGAATGGTCTATGCGTGTCCTGTGGGTGCGCATGTGTGGGTGGAATGAATGCTTTGTCTATATATACTATTAGCTCTTATTGGTTGTCATCGATCATTGATTTATTTATGTTCTTGCCTTATTCTTATAGTGTACTTTTATATTGTTCTTCTGAACAAATTTTACTAAATCTTTTACCAGTTAAGGATGAGGCTTGGTTTTGCACTTATGTCACTTCGCTCTGATCTAGATGCCTTTGTTTCAAATAGCATAAGCAATCCCTTTATGATAAAGGTGCAAGTATGCATACGTCTTATCTTTCCCGGGATTTATTGTTCATCACAACATATAGAGTCTTTTGTAATATGTCACCCTTATGAATGTCTAGTTTACCTTAAACCTTGAGGTTGAGGATGTTTGTTTAGCTTGCTTGGACTTGTCATATAGGTAGTCTCTCTTTTTTCTTTTTTTTTTCTGTTCTTGGTATGTTATCCAATAACATACTCCCTCCATGGAACAGAGACATTCCCTCCCAAAAGTGCACACTTTTAAACTCGCATTGCTTATCTACAATCATCCAATGTTTTCTTATGTGCATGGGGAAATGAAAACTTTGCTAACAATTTGTTCTGTACTTTGGTAAGTCAAATAAATTTAATCCAGTTATATTAAGTGAACAGGGATTTCTGGACATCCCAAACAAGTTGTTCAGTGTTGTACTAATTTAGTTCTTTGATCATAGGAGACAAAAGATTTTAAATCCCCATAGATTGTTTCTTAATGATGTGAAATTATGTATTTTTGAAGCATAAATGTTACAATTTGGCCTTTGAGAAGGGAAAAAGGCATGGAGATAATGGGCCTCCACTGATTAATTTAATTGATTATTCACATATTTTATAAATATTTTATAATATCTTCAATCATATGGTTGATTTCCTTCCAAACAAGAGAAAAGGTAGATTTGGTGCTTGTAGGCAGACAAGTTCTTGGATTTTCCATGTTATCTGTTTTTTGATGGAGAGAGATAATTATATTGATCAAAACATGCTGATGTTATCAGATGAAATATATTGACAGAAACATGTTGAAACCTATTGCGTGGAAGATGATCTGATGATATCTTTCATCTAATTAATTTTGTGGGCAAGTTTATGGAAATGTGGAGAAAGCTAGAGAGATCCTAGTTGAAGCACTTGGGCATGTTCAATTATCAAAGCCATTTCTGGAAGTGCACTCTCCTGGTCTTTTTCCCATCCCCTTTAAGTGCACCTATGGAACCAAGATAATGTTCGCTGATGGACTTGTTGAAACAAGATAAAGTGTTTTTCCATCGAGATAATTGAGTTGTTTATTCCATATTTGCAGGCTTTACTCTATCTAGAGTCTATGCAATCACTTCCTAAGCATATTGAGTATATGGATTCCTTGGTCAATAAGTTCATTACGCCTGATCCTGATAAATTCCTCTAGTGTTGGCTTTTCGCCGGACGTCGTCCAGACAGAATGACACACAGTGAAGGAAAAGAGGAGGAAGAAGCACACACAGATTTACGTGGAAACCCTAGAACCAAGGAAAAAACCACGGGAGCAGAGTCGACAGCAAATCCACTATATGAAAATAGGTTACAAACCTCCAAGATAGAGTATCCGCTACACACCCGAGAATAACAAAAAAAAACCTCACCAGAGTAAATGGGAAACACTCCACTCTTTTACTCACTGTTTTTCATTTTTCTCCTTCTCACTGATGGTGCACTCATCCCTTGTTCCTTCATCCTTGGATTTTTCTTCCTAGCACTTTACCGTGCTTGGATGCTTTCTTTCACTCTCACTCACCACCTCCTGCATGCTGAACATATATATGGTGGTCTGCACCGGAAGCCTTCAACCAATAGGCAGGTTGAGTGTGGACAAATACCTGCCACCTGCTCTGCAACCTGCCTCCTGCACAGACGGCGCATGCACAGCAGGTCTGCCACATGCTCTGCTGTCCAACAACTTGTTGCCAGCTGTCCACAATGTCCAGAGTCGTTGCTGCAACCAAGTCCTTTGGCCGTCTGCGCCCATTGGCTATCACAAGAGTCCTCCGGTGTTACTTGATTGATTCCACACCAGTAATACCAATTAGTAAATTCTTCATTTTCATCTGGTCAACATGTTAACTGGCAGCCCAATGCGCTTTAGTATTTTCTACTCCGAAAATATTATGAGAAAATCATCTCCTGATTTCCTTTCTAGCATTAGCCGGTTAACCTTCTGTTGACCAGATCCGGTCAACCTTCTGTTGACTGTCTTCAGTTACTACCGAAGAACTTGACCGTTCTCCGCCTTCCGGTCAACTCTCCTTGTTGACCGTCCTGAACTGCCATCCGGAGCACTTGATCGTCCTCCATCGCCATCCGATCAACATTTCTTGTTGACCGTCTCCTTGCTACCCGTCCACTATCTAACAGCATTTTTGTAACCCCTAGACGGTCAACCTCCTGTTAGCCGGATCTAGCTGACAGTCCGCCGGTCAATTACCATTCACCGTCTTGCCTTCTAGACAGTCAACATATGTTGACCGGTTAAGACACCCCATAACAAACT
>JAOVVI020010520.1:0-13045 GCA_028571085.2 Nepenthes alata
AACGGAATGGCGATTAAAGTTGACCGGGTTCGTTTACTTGTTTGAATCTTGTCAATATGGGGGATTGTCTTTGACGCATTACTTTATCCCGCTGCCGGTTGGGCACTCAAAGAGTTGCAGAGCCATTTAGGGACTCCCGTCTCTTTGAGCAACCTGTTGCTTTTTTGCCACGTGTCGTCGCGTAGGACGGTTATAATCCCGACAATTAAACATCAGAAGATATGATTTGACTGCGTTTAGGCCTTTTTTGTGTTGTAAATATGAATCTGAGATAATTTATTTTTTAAAGATACGATAATGATCTCTCAAATAAAGTTATTCATTCTTTATTATTTTTCCTTTGCCTAACTCGTTCCCTACATAGAAAGCCCGGGGTCTTTATCCTTACAATTAGAACTTTACTGATGCAGATTTATAATGGTCGTAATGCCAAAAAATCTAGACCAGCAATGGCAAGTGTAATGTTATCATCGATTCTCACCCTTCGATATAAACCTTCTTATTGTTATTTTCGGTATACCGGCCTAAAATTCTCTAGTTTGATTATCAATCCATATTAGCATCCTAATTGGCAATCGATGTGGCATTCTGTCTATAATATAATTATCTGTTTGACACGATTGTTTAACTAGCAAATATTTTTTTAAAGATTGACTTTTTGTTTGACCCAGGTTATTAGAACATTCATCGTGAAATTTAAATTAATGTATCGTTTTTCATCCAGACCTTTTATTATTTCTCTCGAATCGAACCAAATAATAGCAATAATAATAGCGCTTTGCTATAATTTTTTTATTGGCATAAAACTTATAAATTCCCTTCTTACATACCGGATTTATTGTATTAAAAAAAATTAAAATAGACCTAATATATGAAAAAAAAAGTCATAAATTAATTTTTAATAAATTATTGAAAAAGTATTTTTTAATGATAAATAATAATAATAATATAACAATAATAAATCTATTAAAAATAATAATATTAAAAGGCACGCAAAAAAATGAAGGGTAGATATTCCATCAAAGAAAGTGCCGTACAAATGATGGACTTTAGGATGGTACCGTAGCCGGGAATGGTACCTTCCTCAACTCACCTCACCCAGATACGTATTAATAATTTATTAATAATAATAATATTATTATTTTTTAATTTTTTAAAAATTTAATATTAAATTATAAATAAAGGGCAGAAGGTAAAAAAGTCAGTGGTCCACGGAGGTGGTAGCGTCACGTGCAGACGTAGGCCGGGGAAGCTGTGGACTCGTGCCGGCTCTATTTGCCCGGCACTGTTATACTTAATAGTTCTTATGGGCTTTTTATTTATTTTTTATTTTTTTTCTGATAAAAAATATATATATAATAAAATAAAAAAAAAATTATTACCAAAGCAGAAATAAGATCGGGATAATTTATTTTATATTTTTGATAACAAAGCCTTTTAAAATATAACTGAGCTAGCAATAACATGTCTATTATTATTATTATGAAAAGTAAAAATTATTTTTTTATTTTTATTTTTTTTTAAATAACTTTTAGTTTGTTTTACCAATAAATTTTCTATTAAAAGTGATGGGTAGCGGATAACGAATATCATCTTTAAGGTGGACTTTATAGATGATGACGAAACCACCAAGAGGGCTGCAAGCCCTTTCGTGGGCCTCGGGAACCAATGTGCCCATCAAACTAAGAATCTTGTACCGGACCCTGATGGCCTCGAGGTCCGCTAGAGCCAGTGAAAAGGCAACGTCTTTTACCCCTGGCGCCATTGAAGAATAAATAGAAATGGCAAATAAAACGAAGAGAAGAAAGAAGAAAATTGCAGAGAATGCAGAGAAGGTTTGGAGACTTAGGAGCTTTCAATGAAGATATGAATGAAAATAGTGGGGGAAAGGAGGAATTTAAACGCCCAAAATTCAAAAGGCCAGTGTATTAATTGCCTTGCCATGCGTCAGCTCCTCATGGGACGTAAGCAATGATGGCATTTTCCTTCCCAAGGCAGCGAAGTGACGCGTATTTAATGCGTAAGGTTAATGCGCTTTAAATGCACCAATTGGCGGCGCAGGCCAACTCTTTGGATTTGGAGGGAGAGTTCGCGGACGATATTTTCTCAGGCTATTTGTCGGCCTGACTAATTAAACATACGCGAACAGTTGAAGAGTTTGCGCTCAAGAAAGGCAACTTCCAACTGTGAACAATCCAGCTATTGTCGGCAATGCCCGAGGACTTTGATGGACTCGAATATATTTGCTAACATTGACCAGTTGACGAAAGCAGCAGCATCTCAGACTCGATGGAAATCCTCAAACCTTGGGATCTGACGGATTACATCAAGAGGTCCTCAAGATTTTCCATCAAACCACTGGTCCAAAAAAAAAAAAAAGATGTCCCTGGAGTTTTCACTCCAAGCAATGTCCTCGGATATTTCCCCTAAAGAAGGATGCATGCCAGCGTAAAGCAACAGCTAGGCGGAGGACGCGGATTAAGGACGCGAACAAATTTCTAGTGGAGAACACATTCACATGACACTTGGGACATTTCCGCGGATAACAAGCATGTCAAAGATTGAGATCCTCGAACCTTTGATATGGGGGACTAGTGATGGGTAGCGGATCCACCCAAGGCCCAGGCATAAAACCTGTTTATACAAAATGGGTCCACGTCCCTAAATGGCCCAAGAATCCCACGTGGCCCAAAAGGTCAACAAGGCAGAGAAGGCCTAAGAGGCCCAAAGACCCACCGACACATCGCGGATAGGGCCAGCAGCGGACGAGGACACTATCTCATTAGTGACGTCACTAAATGCACGCGCGCCCTATAACACGCAACCTGCAAAGAAAATGACGGCTTCAGGTGCATGCATGACGTGACGCCTTGTAGAGTCAACCTACTTGCACACAATCTCCCTGACACGGTAGAACAAATTTGCAAAGTTTATGGCAGGACTTTCTGCACACGCCAGCGCCATATGGCAACTCCATGCAAAGGATTTCATCCATAATACTTGAATCAGCAACCACAACTTAGCACAATGAGCTCCTATTTTCTATGAACTATAAAGTGCCAAAAATGAAAAACTACACCTTTTTCATCAAATCTAAAATCTAATGGTTGCTAAAATTTTGGAGTCTCTAAGCCTGTGACCTTCCTAGTAAAGGCATTCTGGTGAAGCTCTCTAGCAAGTCTCCATTGCTCTAACTTATCAATTTGCAGCAACTCATCTAAACAGAAACCTAAAACTTAAATTTGTTAATGAGGAATAACATATGATTTTTTTTTACTGACAAAAAAGCTGAATATGAACTCCCTACAGGAACTCAATGATGCCAATCTGATGGTCATTCTTGAATCAGCAACCATAATTTAGCACGATGAATTCCTATGCTCTATGAACTACAAGGTGCCAAAATGAAAACTACACCTTTTTCATCAACTTAACTTCCGATGGTTGCTAAAAGTTCGGAGTCTCTAGGCCTATGACCTTCCTAGTAAAGACATTCTAGAGAAGCTCCCTAGCAAGTCCCCAATGCTCTAACTTATCAATTAGCAACAACTCAACTAACCAGAAACCTAAAACCTAAATTTGTTAATGAGGAACAACCCACCATAACAAGTCACAAAACCTACAGACATTGTACTTGCACAACTTTAATCACTAGGAATGAAAGACTTTACAAGTCACAAAATCAATGAACATTGCAATTCTCAGCTTCACCAAATTGCACCTTGGTAGGCACTTCATGCCCAAATGAAAATGTCATCATGAACATTGTCTTATGCCTAACATGAATTAGAACCCAATATGTTCATGGTCTCAAGAACTTCTATGAATGATAAAAGCTGATTGATCATCTAAGAAGCATGGGAACCTACATAGGATATCAACACGATACAATACTGATATGTCAGTACATATTTTTGTCTAAAAATGAGGACGTGCACTCTGAAAATACACAAACTAAAATTCATAGTTTATTTATAAATATGATAATATAATTTATCAACACACTACTTTATATCAAATTAGAAATAAAATGCATGTTTATTGTTTCCTCATCTAAAAAATTTCTATAAAGAAGCACTACTCAAATTAGCTAATATATACCTTATAGAACGAAAAGGAGACAATGGGGCTTAGGTTTTAATTTTTTTATTATAATTACATGACTCAAATTTTCTTTAAATTATACTAAGAACCACATTTTTTGAAATTACAAAATAGTAAGCATATCCAATACATGTTGAAGCATGTCTGAGCCAAAAGGACAACAATAAAGTATTTCGCACGTGTTAGTGTGTGTCAGCCACATCGGTGTTAGAAACAAATATGTTAGCCCGGGAGGTGTCGGCAAAGGTGCTTTTTAGAGAATCATGGTCTCATAAGCTTTCGAGGGTGGGCCCTCCTGTATGGTTCGGTTTGCTAATATCACATGAAGAGACAAATCGATAATATAACTAATTAAAAGAATGGACAAGAAGTTACAGCTGTAAGATACCAAAGGAGGCTAAAACATGCTACGCTCTGGTATAATCAAACTCTTATTAGCCTATTCAGCATTTCAACCACAGCCTTAAATATCTATGTTTCTAGTAAGAACAGGAAATCAACATCATTTAGATATCACAAACAATGTTACTCTGCCTCTTCATTTTAGCCCAATTTGCTCTTGTTAAATATAATGAACACACAAAAAATAGACATGGTGCTCGGGTTTATCTTAGAAATCTAGAAATCACATGCTAAAAAATTTTGCCTGAGTCTGAGCATTGGATACTTATTTTTCTAAGCAAATACCAAATTAGGAGGGTGAGCTTTATTGTTATGGTAAAATTACACAATTGTAACATGGTTCTCATGGATTCAAACCATAGAAGAAGCTTCACAGCAATCCAAAGGTACAGCTATATATATTTGAGCATCTCTAAACCCACAGTAGACACTTGCATTAGGCCACCATTTATAATAGTGAGTTCCAATTATTTCCCCTTTCTGAATATCTGACATTCTCTTATAATTCTCCACATTATATGTAGATCTTGCAAAACCTTGGTGGAACTCATCAGAGAGAGATCACTTTCAGATTTTCACTGTTTGACCTGAAATCCTCGTGAAAGAGACTGATCAGTTTTTGTGAATCATCTAAAAATGGGAATGCATTATATTTTTGCTTCAGATATGTAACCGAGTCATAAGACCATGTCACAATAGCCTGAAACGTGTATTGCATATAGAGATTTAAAACAAACATGGTGATAAAGATTCAGGGCATCTACATGCTGGATTTCTTCATGCAGACAAGCATAACTGTAACATCCTAAACTGTTCAGGGACTAAATTACTGTGTTATGTTAAAATACCCATTTGACCTACAAAGTTTGACGCTTAATCTGTCATTTAAACTTAATTTTAGTGTTATATGAGTCTTGATTAAGCCTAATTAGCGCTTATGAAAAGACTAAGTCATCTAAAAAGGGTAAGTAGTCGAAAACGATGACCTTAGTGCCTTTCTTACCCTAATTGGGCTCCACTTGGGTGTTAATCGGACAATTCACTTTAACTCTAAACTAAGATTACACCTCAATATTACCCAATTGACTGACCTAGGCACTGGAATTTGCAAGCATGTTGGCCAATTTGAGGAAGAGGACCGAAAAATGACTTGGTAAGCATGAGGTATCACAAAAACAGAGGACGGATTTCATGGACTTGAATTGGAATGTCAAACAAGTCATTCAACCAATCAAATGGCTACAAATAGATCAAAGGTAATTAAGTTTTTTTTGTCTATAAATATGGGAGCCTAAAAATTACGACTTCACCATCAAAAATCAAGAGAAAACCCAAAGAGGAAGGAAACCAAGGAAAAGGAAGGAAAAGATTCGTGTGCAGATCTAGGTAAGAAACTCTATAATCTTCCTTTTGTTTTAAGATCAAGAACCTCTTTAGTTTCCTAATTAATCATTTTGGAATCAACAACATTACTTACAAACACAATTTTAAGAGAAATTCGAAGACTATGCAAAAATAGGGGAATCACAGATTGAAGGTTCATTTATAATCATTAATTCGTAATTTATGTTCTAATAGTCTCAAAATGACCCTATACGATGACTTTAATAAGCCTTATGTGTCAAATATTAGTATATAAGTCGAAGTTGGGAGAATATGAAGAAACAGGGACGTGAGAACAGACCATGAAGTGTTACTTTTGAGTCGACACTTCAATGCTGCTTGAATGCCATTCTCTAGTTAAGCTCTGTTTGAATCACATGAGAGGCACCATCGAACACCGAAAAAGGAAATTGAGGGAAATGATTTTTGATGACAGGAAATTATTAGAAATGATACTAATAACACACTCTTGGAGATTTGTCATAAAAATAAGGGATCTAAACATGTATAGCCACCAGATTTGTCATTCTATATCATTTTGATATTGCTGATCTTGTTTAGTTGTTACGTGACATTGTTCATCACTATATTATTGTTCAATCTTGATTATTGCATTCCTTTGAAATCATGGATGAAATATCGGTATCAGTTACAATTATATCAATATAGGACAATATATACCGGTATCGGATTATATCGGACAAAAAAATTTCTAAAAATTATAAGCTAACAAAACAATATGCCAATACGGAAACATATTGTAATATCGTCGCAATATCAAGAAAAGTATTGTATCGGACAATATTTGCATTCATGTTTACAATGATGCTTTGATATTACCCTCTTAGTGGAGTGGGGTGGTAAAGGACTATATGAGAAAGTAACTGAATTTTTGGAATCTATATCCTGGTTATTTCATGCTATGATCTAATATAGTACGATATTTCATTCTACTTTCCATTGCTAAGGTAAAAGAAGATGCATGAAGACATTAAAGAATCTGGGAAGATGAAGCACTGGGGTCTCGAATGCAGCCTACATTATCCAATATTGAGGTCATTCTGGCAATCTTGATTATATGTTTTGTGGTGTATTCCCCGGTGGAACTTATGTGTATTGTGTTGTGAGTGATCCAATGAAATACCCAGTTGAGTGTTAGTTGACCAAATGGGTTGCACCATAGATACTCTTAGCACTCCCCTGGAAGTGATGGAGAGTTGTCAATTATTGCAGATATTACTCAACTAATGAGGGGATAATTCATCGGCCTTAGGTTCATAATGATGAAAATACTATCCTCGTAGATTTCTTTTTGTTAATATGACAAAGGCTAGTATATGATGTTGGAACTCATGATTTTGTATCATTACCTAAGATACATGTGATTTATCCTTTCACAGATTGTTTTCTGATAATTGAGTTCCTTGTACCTTATTGACTCCCTTATTATTGTTTTACTAGATTATGGATTACTTGCTGGGTATTCGATTCATTTGCTATCCGTTTCCTCTTCTTTTGGAGTAGCACAGGAAGCTCAATGCGGGAGGCAATAGGAGGTTATGGCAAGAAGTTAACGAGATTAGTTTTCTTGTTGTAGTCTCTATCTTAGAGAAAGTTATGCAGTATGTCTGATGTAACATTATAGGCTATGTAGTAGCTTTAAAATATTGTACTCGTTAGAAGTGTGTTTTGTATAAAATATGAGTTTCTTTGTAATATTTGAAATGTCATTTGAGTAGTATGTTACTATGGATTATGGAATTTGTAGTGTCATTATTCGGATAATTGAGGTTATATAATCCGGGTCATTACAATAATTTTCTATACTTCTAGGGTATACAGACAAATGAAGAAATAAGATCATCATAACTTGCCTGTTCTCCCTAAGGCGTTGTCTAGGCAATGGAGCAGCATGCGAATTTAGAGAACAGACAACCTCTTGACCCTCTACACCTCCAGAAGTGCTCTGGTCAATGTTCTCGACTCCAGTTGAAGAACTTATTTCTAACCTTTTGTCCAGTTTTTGATCATCCTGAAGTTCCTGCTGCCGCATCCTTATCTTGGCTTCAATCACCTTTTGTTCCTCCTGTAAAAGTGTGGAACACAAACGCATTTCTGTCTCTTCAATACCAATACCAAGAAGAATTCATAATCTGAACAAAATGACAAAATGCAACAGCAAAGAACTCTTACAATTTGCTCTATATACCATTCTTCCTTTGATTTTAGGCCCCTATACTCCACAGCATAATTTGGAGTTTTACAGAAAGGGCATCTATCAATAATAGGTTTAACAATCAGCTAAGATCCATTTTATACAGCAATATAATAAAATTTATTCATGTCCCTCTTCTCATATATACTTCAGTGTAAATCATATAAGGATACTGGGTGGGCAGAGTGGAATTAGGATTCTTCATTTGTAAAAAGCACTCTGGTGCAAAGATAAAAACAAAAATTAGGCAGATATCCACTCAGGTGTCAATTTGATTCATTTGAAGAAATTTCTGAAACATACCTGTGCATATGCTTTTCATGCAACATCTTGAACGATTGAGAGTTGGATAATACTAAAAGGGCAAAAACATTAAATTAGACAACCCAGCACTGCACCACAAGAGATACCAAATTCAAAACTAAGACTTAAACTCCCTCTTTAAAATTTTCATCAATTTTGATTAGCAAAATGGCAGAAGACAAATTGTTAAAATTAAAACATTTTCCAACCCATTCCGTATTAAATTAAAGATAATTAACTGAATTCTCAATTGTATACTAATCCACCTTAGTGGACTCAAGATCCATTTAGACTTCAAAAAACCAAGAGAATAGAAGGGAGGGGAGAAATAGCCTTCTACAAATTCCTTACCTTTACATTGTCTTTTCCAATACCAGTAATTGATAGTGATATTTTCAAAACTTGAGAACTGAAAATACATAACTCGACATATAAAATTTTACAGCGTATCAAATCTTTTAACAACAACAAAACATTAAATCCCACGAAGTGGGATCAAGTACATGAACGTATCAAATCTTTCCCTCCCAAAATTTCTTTACAACTCAAATATGAAAGAAATTAATAAATCCAAATGAAACTAATAATAGTCTCAATTAAATAACAAACCAGAAAACAAATCGGGCATTCCTCAAGATGACCAGAATCGTATTCTTCACCCCCTGGATAGCATGGCGCGAGCTTAGATTCCAAGATAAGATTCCTTAACTTCTTGTAGTCAACATCTTTGATATGGTATAACCCTTGTGGCCTTGTATACTTCTCATCCACCCCTTGCCGCCGCCTCCCCAACTTATTCCCCATCCAAGTACTACCTTGCTCTTCTCTCTATATATTCCACTTCACCTTTTCGTCAACAATCATAACGAAATTACCTGTTCACACCATTATACACAACAGACTGGATAGGCATTCTCCTTATTCATTTAATCATAATATGGACAAACGACTACACGATATGAAGCTGAAAGTATGCGTTCAAATCCTAATTCTAAACTCCACAACCTAGCCAAATTCACAACAACATCAATTTCACTTCCAGCAGCAATATTTTAGACTTCAATTACTTTGAAGAAAAAATTACATTTCATGAAATCAAATTTAAATATATATATATATTATGTAAACGAATGAGTTGCTGCACATTACTAGTTACCAACAAAAAAACTATGCATTGTTAGAAACAAAATTCTCAAGTAAAGCAAAATGTTTCGGACTTTAACCTGGGAAAAGCAGATTGATGATAATAATAAGCACGGAAAAAAAGAACTAAACGGCAATGACTAAATAATACAATTAAAATTTTCAACTACGCCGAAATTCAGACAACAAGGTAAATGAAAAACAAAACGGAAAATTGAGAGAAATTAACGATGGAAATGGCGAACCTGAGAGAAACTAAACCGATTTCGAAAGGGAAGAGGCCGAAGAAATGGAGGTAAGCGATTATGCGGAGAAGAGGGAAACAGGATTATTAGAACTTTCCGATTTCGGCTTCTGATAACATGAACAGAGAGAAAGACAGGCTCACAAAGCCCAAATTGAGGCTGTTTTTTAATAATTTATTTTTAAATAAATAATTTTAATTTTATTTATTTTTAAAATAATTAATTTTAATTCTTTTTTTAAAAAAAATTTACAAATTAATTAAATCATTTTAAAAATACATAATCACAATATAAAAAATAAATATTTTCATCTTTTTTAAAAACAAAACTCTCCCAAAGTGTAGTGTTTTTGTGTGTTTTTCACATATGCAAATCAAGCTGAATGCTAATTGGGCTAAAAAGAAAGTAACTAGAAAATATAACTAAAAATTAATGAAAATTAATTTTTATACTATTTGGATGAATAGTTATAAAAATAAATTAAACTTAGTGATAATATCCTTAGTTGTTTTTTAATAGTAATAATAGTTTTATCAATTGTTTATCAAAAATTATTAAATAAATGTTAACATCTAAATTTATATCTCTTTTTTATTTATCTAAATTCCATTTTATCAATGAGAAATGATTTTTGGGTTTTTTTTTTATTTTTTTTTTTATATATCATGTAAGATCAAATAAGATATGCTTTTTAATTGTTCCAAAAATTCTTTTCTTTTCTAAAATTTTACATAATTTTACATTTATATAGTCCTTTTCAATATAATTCAAACCAAAATATAATGCGGTCTCCTTTGGACATTTCAATTGTATCTCATGGTGGAGTAGTTGACCCAAAAGGATCCAAGCCATGCCAAGAAGGATTATCATATTATGTGCCCATTTTCCATATATCAAATTCATTGTTTTGTGTATTGATTAATCAGAAGATTAAGTGTCTTGTTATACCCAGAAAATCAAAAAATGATAATTAAATAGTTCTTAAAAAAAAAAAACTACTAACTAGTTTGGTTATAGCATTCTACTAACCTCTTTTAGTGACAGCAAACCAATATTCTATATGCTCTTGTCTACATCTTTTTTCCTCTTAGGCCTTGACAGACCTGTGGATCATGGGCCTTTCTTTAGTGTTGCTTGTGGCCTAGCTTCTTTAGCTTCCAACAGCCCTTGCAAGGTGGAGAATGAGCGTCTATTATTTATATCTTGGACAAATGTGATGAAAACAAATAATGATGCAATGCTTTGGTAAAGGAATTGGCTAATTGCCATTGAGTAATAATGTTTACCGTTTTGATCTTTCTTTTATTTTATCTTTGATTAAGTCGATGTCTAACCTAATGTACTTGGTTTGCTCATAAAAAAAATAAAATATACAGCGACGTAAAGAATAGACTAGTTGTCATAGAAGGGTAAGCCTGCATGGGAGATGGTTGATATGAAAATCTTCAATAATAAAGGTCCACTAATAAAAACCTAGAGAACAAAAGTCCTGGACCTAATGCCTTCTTTAGATATCTCAACACAATATGAGCTGCAACCAAATGCATTATAGTCGATTTGTCCATGTATTGGTTGAGATTCTAGAAAGCAAAGCATATTTATGGCCGAGTTATGGTGAAATATATGAGTCTATTGATTGATCTTCAAAAAATATTGGGAATTGTCAATACAGATCCTTCTTCTCTAGTTAGTTTATTATTTTTATCCGATATGAGTCCAAAAAGTTTAATGCCAAGTGTGCTTGAGTTTGCTAGAATATCATAAGTATATTTTCGCAAGCAAATATGCACATATTAATTGGTGACCTTGCTATTTCAATTCCTATAAAATATCAAGCAAACTAAGATCCTTAATCTAGAATTTATCATTGAGAAAGTATTTAATAGATTTCATTGACTTAATATAGTTACAAGCCATAATAATATCAATCATATAATCTAGTATGATAGTGAAAGATTTGTCATCTTATTTACTTAACAGATTACAATTTGCTCGCAATTGAGTGTACTTAAAATTAATGGGAACAGTGGAGAATTATGAATATCATTATCTGGAGGGTTGTTTTAAGTTCATAGATACTTCTACAAAGTTTGCATACTTGGTGTGGCTTACCTTTGGTGTATCCTAGTGGCTTTGTGATATAATTTTTTTTATCCAAATCTCTATATAAGAAGGTATTGTTTATATCAAATTGATACATATGCCAATTTTTTACTATTGCAATACTTAACAAGCAAAAAATGTTGATGAGTTTAGTAACGGAAGAAAAAATTTTATGATAATGTATTTTTTTTCTTATTAAGTGTATCCTTTTATAATTACGAGGGAGTCTTGTACATTTCAATACCTCCATCATTTCATTTCAATGTTTTATTTTGTAAGCATACTTACAACAAATAATTTCTTTGTTAGGAGGGAAGTGAGTGATGTTATACATATCGTTGCATTCCAAAGCATTCAATTTAGCTTCCATGGTCTTGCACCAGTTCAGATTTTTCATAGCATGAAAATATGTTTTTGACTTATTAATAACAAAGATAGTTGATGCAAATGCTCGAAATTTCAAAAATAATTTCCTATACAAAAGAGATGAAGTTAAGGGAAAGGGCTTACTTGAAGGAAAACCTATAAGGTATGAATTCCGAATTATAATTTTAATAATGATGATTGAGCCAAGTTAATGAAAATATAGAGGTCAAATGAGATCTAGAATCAAAGTCAATTTTCTATATCAGATTAAATGTCTCAGGGTAATAAGGATGTGTCTAAATGATATTTTTGGGGCACTCACATGTATTTTAGATAAATTGGTCATACCCTGATTTATATCTAAAGGATACATATGCATGTTTGAGGTAGAACATAGACGTCTAACATGTGTTTGACAAATACGCATACATCATACATTTTTTATACTAATGCTTGACTCATGTTTGATAGATGCACATATGCTAGTTTTTTTATGAAAGGCTCGATTTGATCGATTTCAATCATTTTGCTGCGAATTCTAAACAGAAAAGAGAGAAAGTGAAAAGAGGAAGAGATATAAGGTTAGAGAAGGAGGATCCAAATAAAATTTAAAAGATTTTTGGATAATTTTAAGTATGAGGCAAGTATATTCAAGTATTATCTTTCTTATTGTTTATCTTTTAGATCTCTATGAGTATTTATTATTTTAAATATTCATATATATTATAATTTTATATATGAAACGTTTATATCTCAAATGCATATACACCCATTCTTATTT
>JAOVVI020010521.1:0-13045 GCA_028571085.2 Nepenthes alata
TTTGGATTGTATTTTTATTTTAGGTAGTATTTTATATTTTTGTCATTATAGTGATGATGGTGTATATTTTATTTTTAGGTGTATATTTTATTTTTGGCATATTTTTTTTACCGTTGTATTACGTGGGTATTTTGCGCGTATAAATACACGGCCCACTGTTTTGTAATTATCAAAAAATCGCAGTGAATTAAATACGCATTGATTGCGCTCAGTTCTTCCTCCTTTCCAATGCTCCATCCCTTTTGATGAAAGAAATCCGATTCTTTTCCTGAGTTCACTTCGTCGCCTTCCTCATCTTCGTCTTCCCCTGTTATTCGATTCGGTTTTCGTTTCTTACAATTTCTTCCGTAAAATGAATATCCCACTTGCTGAAGTGTTCCTTTTTCTTTGTCACGTAATTGATATAATTCATTGTCTTACCGCCATAAGAAGAAGTACTAATATTGTTGAATTTGTTTTCTCCAGGATTCAGAAAAAAGAACAAATAGTTCCAGAGTTGATGGGCTGAGGATAGGAATCACGAGACGTTTGACAATTCGTTCGCAGGATGGGGAGGGTGAAACTGAAGATAAAGAGGATAGAGAGAACTAGCAACCGTCAAGTAACCTATTCAAAAAGGCGAAATGGAATTGTGAAGAAAGCTAAGGAAATAGCCACATTATGTGATATAGACCTTATTCTGATTATGTTCTCTCCAGCTGGAAAGCCTACGTTACGCCTTGCTGACCGCAGGTACATTGATTGTTAAAGTCCCACCGGGGATCGCTTTCTATGATTTTCCAAACAGCATGACGAACCATGTTTTTTGCCGTGAACTTGCATGAGACGTCATTTATTAAGGATTACTATTAAGGTAGTGAAATAATAGATGCCTTTGATATGACACATCTAATACCTAGGAAAACGATTCAAACACTCCTTGATTTGCAATTCTCGAATTGCACTTGTCCGTTATGGAGAAATATTCATGCTTTGAGTCAGTTTAATTAGTTTTTGAGATTAGATTAGATGGATTTCTAAGCAAAAAATGTTGAATCAGGTTTCATGCTAGTGTTATTCAAATAAAGTAACTAAGAGTTTGATGCAACCCTTTTTTTTTTTTTGTTGCAAAAGGGCTGCATCCAACTCTTAAGTAGGATAGCATCAGGATTTTATTTTTCATTAAGGTATTTTTTTTCACCGAGTTCCACAACAAAAATTTGTCCATTGTTTTTACTAAATTAACAATTTAAGGCACACTGAGTTGATTGGGACTGTTCGAAAATCTTTAGCTACAAATAAGATATCTTATAAATAACGCAGCATCACTGGTCAATGTTCAGCCATCTTTGTAGTTGCCCCATAAAAGGTGTTTTAGTTTAACTGGAAAGCTGCTGCCATTTTCTCAACATTCGGAGAACCCATGGTAATAATTTGCTTTCTTTTTGACTGTCATATCTATTCGAAATTGAGGATGAATTCGGTACAACTGCAGCACTATGCAGATTCAGGTTCTTGATTTAAGACAAAAGCTCAAACATAGGAGATGGTTAAGAAAGTGAAATTGAACCATAAGTAACTTTTACTATACAACCTTATGAAGTACTTCATCTGTTGCCATACAATGTCCTAAAATTCTCATGTGCTGTTCCTCTCTTATTCAGCAACCTTGAACAGGTCATTGCAAAGTTTTCTCGTTTACCTGCACACGAAAGGGCAAAAAGGTGCGGGGGAATTCTGTTAAAATTAACTACTTTGGTTTGCATGTATGGTTAAAAATGAATAATGTTACAACTGAATATTTTGACCTTTTCGTCCAACAGGAAATTGGAGACCCTTGAAGTATGAGTCCTCTAAACACTCTCAGTTCCTTCTACCCATATGTTTTTTTTTTGGCCGAAATATTCCTTTTTCCTATTTTGTCAATTGAAGATCAAATTCTCCTGTGTCGTTGTTCTCATGCAATCATTCGGATGCTGCCTTTTTTGAAAATAGGCACTTAGGAAAACTTTCAAGAAGTTGGATCATGATGTGAATATAGAAGATTTTCTAGGTACAAGGTATGGAATTATTAACTTTTTGTAACTCTATCCAATCAAGACCTAAGAAATTATCTGATTTGCTCCTTTTTCTTTCCTTTTGCAGTACTCAAACAGCTGAGGTATGGTTGCTTACAAGCTCAAGAAACATCTCTAACAACCATAGATGGAAATGTTGCTATTGATATCGGTCACGGTCATATCGATGTCAAACATATTGGGCAATATGTATTGATATTATTATATAGGAAGATAAAAAATTTCTGAAAATTGTAAGTTGGTAGGGTCATATCAACTGATATATTACGATATGTTGTCGATATGAAAATATATTGTGATATTGTTACAATATCTGAAAATATTGGTGTTGAGGGGCCTAATATAGATAAATATCGGCCTATATTTGCGTCAATGCTAACAACTGAAGTCATTTCTTTACACAAATCATTCCATGGCATTGTGGACAGGAATTGAATAATCAAGCAACGCTATTGCAAACTCAACTGGCAGATGTGCAAAAGCGACTGAGGTTCCCCTTTGTAGCTTTTTGTTGTTCAAAATTTTTTTTTCCTTTTTAGCTTTTGCCAGTCAGGACATTGGCATGCGGTATATGAGCTATGCATTAAAAGCATGCTCTGTAATTTTTTCAATGTTTTATCATATTTTTCAACTTCTGAGTTTGTTGCATTCATTTGTACATTTCCAGTTTTTGAGGTCTGTAACTAGTTAAGCTTACAATCTTTAACCTAGATATTTCTCATCCTCTCATTGGTCAAAGTACATCATTTTCCTCTTTCAAATGCTAACGGGCACATTGCAATCTATATGCCTGGCCTTTTTTGTGCACTTGTCCCTAGACTCGTGATGTGGAAGCTTCGTGCCCGTCCTTGAATTTGTTAACTTGCTTTAGTCTAAAACAACATGCATAAGAGGTTTTTGATGAAAAGTAATTACCATATTGTGAATTCCTTATCATTGCATCCTCTTTTTAATGCACACCAAAAACCAATGGAGATATGCACATCAACTGGAGTGAATTCAAGATTACCAAATGGATAAAAATATTGGTAAGAAACAAGATGGAACGTTATCCCGTTCGTCTCCATTTTTGTGAAACTTTTCCTTAAGCAAGGTAACTGATAAGTCATTGAAAAGTTTGTGTGAATAATAGAATAGTATACATTACTCATTTTAAAGTGTCCCACGATGATATAATCTCTTTTAAAGAAAATGATGCGACAACCTGTAGTGAAGAAATAAGGAGATCTTTCTATACAAAATTATCAGTTGAAAAGATCATAGGCAAATTCCTGGATCACCCGATAAGAATGTGGAGAAGAATAAATCAGTATTGAACAGTACGTAATTATATTAGTTATATCGGAATAAATTTTTTTTTGAAAATCATAAGCTGATGCAAACTTATTGGTCAATCTAATAACATATCGCTATAATGTCACGGTATTATCTTGCTTTTTGACCTTGCTATTGCAGACACTTTTGTGTTCAAATACAGCAACTTTGTCCTTCCCTAGTATAGAAGATCAATTCGTTTCTTTTCCTTTTTTTAATCTTCTTTTAAAGTTTTCTATTATTTTTTTATTGATGTTTTAAAGGGCCTGAAATCTAGATATGAATAGTATGAGAAAATATTGGTCCTTGCAAATGATGGTTATAATTCCTGTCTTGTATGTTGATATATCTATACATATCTCCTCATATGTTTAAATGCATAATCATGAGCGATTGAAATCATGTACTGGTTGAAACTCCATTCTCATAAGTGTTTCTGCGTGTCTCCATTTATTTATATACGTGAAAGTGGTGTCATTATGATCATATAATTTACTTCATGATATTTGTAATTTACAGCTGTTGGAGTAATCCAGAAAATATTGACAGTGTGGAACGTCTGAGTCAGATGGAAGATCTGCTTAGGGATTCACTCAATCAAATTCATCTACACAAGGTGTAAATTAATTTGATTGAGATTTATCTTTTTTTTGTCCTTTTCTTTTTTTGGGTTGTGGCTACCTCAGGGAGAGGTAAACTGAGTGCAATTCCCTTGAAATTATGGGGAAGACAATCAATGCTTATTTTCCTCCTTTCGGCCTTAATAACCCCCCGAAATTACTCTCAGCGTCAGGGTTTCTTTTTTCTTTAACTTTTGGTTATGGTGCATGTTTGAAATGCATTAATGGATGAAAATATTGGTATCGTTATCACTATTGATCGCGGTTGTATTGCTATCCAATATATTGGACAATATATATTGATATTGGATTTATAGAAAGGAAAAAGTTTTATGAGAATTGTAAACTAATAGGGTCTTATCAGCCAATATGCCGTAATATATTGCTGATATGATATTTTTATGGTAAAAGATATCAATATTTGAGGAACATGATACCGATACATATCAATTGGTATTTGCATCTATGAATACGTCTATTGTTAGCACTATTAATTTATTATTCAAAGATGATTACATGTACTGACAATCATTGTTGTTCTACTCTTTGCAGGAAATTATTGCAAAGCATGACATTATGTCCCTTGAGTGCAGTAGCCAGGTAGCGTAAAATCTCTATGATGCAAGTCTCACCCTCTCTCTCTTTGTCGTTTAGAATTCTAATGACGACAAATTATCTTGTTTCAGTTTGAGAACGGGTTGCTTTTTCCTTTGGTGATGGGTAGTATACAAGAAACGCCAGCGTTATCATGGCTTCCCCATAATGAAACTGAGCAGCTCATTTTGCCCGATGAGGCAAGGTTTCTTCAGCAGAGGTGGGTGTTCCTTTAAACTGAATGTCTTACTCTCATACTCTCACATAAGCTTGAATTGTTGTTTCTTCAGCAGAGGTGGGTGTTCCTTTAAACTGAATGTCTTACTCTCATACTCTCACATAAGCTTGAATTGTTGGTGATTGCATAAACAATTGCTCTTAAGTGTTCGTTCTTTGCTACAAAGTTAATCAGTATCGGTATTGGTTACAGCCATATTAGCATCGAATTTATTGGACAATATTTCGATATTTGATAAATCAGAAAGAAATTTTTTTTTTTTTGAGAATTGTTAGTTGACAAAGCCATATCTACCAAATATTAGCTGCATCAATTAATATATCATGATATTTTGGCAGTGTTGGAAAATACTGATATTAGGGGCCTTGATACTGATATTTTTCTCTATGTTACAAACTCGCCACAATTCTCTTTTTGACAGTTTTTCCCCCTGTAAATGTATGGTTATATTGGACATTTGTTGCTTCCCCTTCTCTAATTACTTTCCATATGGACGATTTTGTTTTCTGTTTAATTGAAATAGCTAACGAGCTACTTATTGTAGTATTTTTTTTCTAATCTATGGATGATAACTCTTAATCTTATGCTATAGGGATCTGGAATGCTATAAAGATTGTTCCCTACTTGAATATTGTGACTTCTATGGCAAAGGTAAACAAATAGAGATGGGTACTGCTGGCCAAGTCAACAAAACAATACAAGATTTTTATAGCCTAAATGAGCTTGGTGCGAATGCATGTTTGGGACTTGAAATTGGCGATCCGTATCCATATTCGCCATATGGAAGTCTAAATCTGCCTGATTATGAGAGCGCGATTCCTGAGACCGGCATCTATTTTCAAGCACAGCCTATCAATTGTCAAGTTACTAGTGATTTTGAGTTGCATGGATCTTTACTCGAAAACCAGTTTGAGGATTCGGTTCCTGCATTTCGGCCTTGTATCGTTCCTGATTATAACGAGAACTTATACACATACCCACAGGTTAGCATCCATTCTACTTTTTGGTTGGCCATTTTCATGTCTTAACATAGTGATATGTAATTACCAAGGATGAAAATATCAGTATTGATATCAATTATAGCCATAGTGGGCAATATGTATTCTGATGTCATTGATGCAAAATTCTTTTCATGATTACATCAATAATGAGTTATATATGAAAATATAACCATCTTGAATTGTCAATTTACTTATTTATGGAGTTTTAGTCTATTTTATAAAATTAATCTTGATATTCTTTAAGGTTATTAAAAAATACACCAAAATTTTTGATCTGTGTATATTATATATCTTTACAAAACATGTGAATTTTGGTTTTTTAGAAAATTGATATATTGAAAGCATATAGATTTAAGCTTCCACGAGCGAAGTAAAAAAATTAAATGATATATCGTAATATGTCACCGATATAGCGATATATTTGGATATTTATCTGATAAAAGAAAATATCGGTATTGAGGTCTCTGGATATAGATATATATCTATTAATATTTGAATTATCGGCTGATATTTTTATCTATATTTATTATATTGCTCAATGATTTGTCATGTCATGAGACGAATTGTCTACCGGTATAATGTTGTCTATGATGATGATCTTGTGCCCAAAATTACTCTTCTCCTTTAGCAGATGCATACAAAATGCCATTCATTTAACTGCTGTACCAAACCACCTGGGCATATGCCGGGACTATAGAACTCGAAGAATATTTTCAGTAAGCTCCGTAGCCAATCTATATCATTATCTAATAACATCTTCAACAAAACCATGAATCACATGTTTGGCTTGCTGTTCAATCCCATTTTTACTATGATTTGTAACGCCTTACTATAAACCAATGCTTTATCCCCCATCCAGACTGCATATACAGTATCTATGAAGTTACAGGCACAACGTAAGCCTTTGGATTAGAAGGGAAATCTAGCAATCAACTCAGCCATATCTTGTTTACCCATTAGCTTGCATTTCTTATCCTTTCAACTTCAAACATTTCTTTGGAGTTTCCCTTCAAATCCATTGGCACTTAGCAATTCAATGATGAGAAACCGATTTCGTCAAATTTCCGTTGGGACCCAGAAGTACTTAAATTTATGAAAACATTCTGGCAATGTAACGGATGTTCTATCTGGAGAAAGGAGGAGATCATCAGAAATTACTTTGCTTGCTTCAGATTTTTGCATTCGTGATGAAAATCGAACCCTACATATTTTCACAATCTTTAAACCTCATAGAATCACAAATAGTAGACAGACAGGACTCCCTCGCTTTTGAAGCTGTCTGGCAATATTGCAAAATTTCCCTTCGGAAGATAGAAAAATTTGTGCTGGAGGTACACCACATAATCAATGTGATAAAGTGAGACACTCTCAAGATAGCCTGTCCATCAAATCATAGATTTTTTGGATACCCACTTCCTTAAACCATCTATGAGAAGCCTTCGTCCTATGATTGATCTCAATTATCTTGTCCAATCCTTGTTCACACAAATTAAAGAAGAAAACTTAACCAATCATCAGAGTTTGCAAAACTGATCTGCCTATGGTAATGGTAATGGTAGCTTGAGTATTTCAAATAATATCATCGAGAATTTTGTAAATATTACAAAACTGACTTTGTTTCTGTTCCAAAGGATTGCATTGGGTGAACTTTGCCATATCTATTGCTTGTAAATCCTCTGGCTTGGAGCTCAGCAATTCGTTATTGAACAAAATGATTTGTTTAATTTGTTACCTCATAAGTCTTACATTTCATTAGCTTGACAAAGAGAGTTGATACTTCGTAGCATAGCTGTCTTTCATAGGCTACACAAGAAAATTGAATCCCTGTTGTCAAGTTCAAGCTCTTTTTACTCTTGCCTTTTGTCTCAGGAATGTTCCTTCGTGTTTAGTTTTAGTTTTCTTTTTATATGGGTGGCCTTAGTTTTGCGGTTGGGAGAATAGTCTCTCTGTTTTCTGAGTTCTCTCAGGCTGAGCTTTCACCAAAGTTTCATTTTGGTCTTCATAGTCTATCTGATATGACTAGCCCATGGATGAAAATATTGGTATCGGTGTCAATTGTAGTCAATTCAGTATCAAACATACATATTGGTATTTGAGGTATCAGACGGTAAAAAATTCTTAAAGTTGTAATTTGACAGGGCCAAATTGGCTATATTGGTTAATACGGAAACATATCACCGATGCCAGTATTTGTCGGCCAATATTTACATCAATGGACTAGTTTGTGCTTAAGAGATGCCTCCTTGGCACCAATCCATAGAATGCTTAATTGCTGTAGATTTAAATATCGACAGGTATTATAAATATCGGCCGATATATATCGATATATGCCCCTCGATACCAATATTTTCTAATATTGTAATAATATTGCCATATGTATTTGTATCTGCGATATATTGTTTAATGCGACTCTGTTAGTCTACGATTTTCAAAAGTTTTTCCGATATGTATTATTCAATATGTCTGATATTGATACTACTACGACCGATATTTTAATTCATGTTAACTACTCATAAAAAAGAAAGCAATAGCAAAACATTCCATTATTAGAACTATTTTTTTACATTATTTCTCGTTTCCCCATTCGCGATAAGGATTCATGCTTCAACTTTACAGTTTGGCAGCAACAGACAACGTAGGCCGGTGTTGAATTCTTCTATCTCATATATGTTTGACAGTCGTCTCCATGTTCTAATACCCAGGTCCATATGTTGAAGAATCTCAAGGGTTTTCTTCCCTTGTTCTTATTAGACTTGATATGCAGTACAGCTGAACTATGATATGAAATTGAATAATTAAGGAAATCAATTTGTGTTGGATTATGGTCCTAAACTTGTTATCAATAGCCCATAACTCTATTCTAGCTTCCAATAAATCCTTTTGTTCTGAGGATCATGCTTCTTATACCATGTAAAAAGATATTCAAACTGTTATTTTGAAAAAAATATGAGTTAATTGTTGTTGGATGAAAGAAATGAAGTGCAGATCCAAAAAAACCCAAAGTGAGGTGATAAAAAATATTTAAAATTGCTTCTTCTTTGATTGAATATTGACACTGAATTGAGTGTAATGGCAAAAGCTGATTCATAAAGTTGATCTCACTTTATGAATTTAAGGCATTTCAGTTGTTGTCGATGCTCCCATCTGATTGATCTGCGGTCCTCAGAAGGGATTTCCGGTGTAATTTTTCTGGGATTTTTTATATGTTCTCATGCAATTTTTCATATGAGTTCATTTTTTTCTTGGTTAAATCAAATATTAATTTCCTATTTTCCTGCAGCAGCCAAACTAGATGTTACCTGTCACGCACGCTTTTCATCTGCTCCTGTCGGACCGCGCATGCTAGTTGGATGATCCACCGCCACATGATGGTCATGGCACAGTCGTGGGTTCTGTATACATTAGCTGTATATTACGGTATGTATAGAAATACAGGTTCATAGCCATATTCTCATGATATTTGTTATTTTTTTTGGTTTTTTTGGCAACATTATTATGATAATTGTGAACATGGGAATGTTTGTTTTGAAATTACTCTATTGTCAGTGATTTAGTTTGTAAATTTTACTTACACAGAAGTGAATGACCTCCACACTTCACACTCAGCTCAAAGATCTTGTTACTGCTTTGTTCTCATAGTTCTTGTTATTACACAGAAGCATTAAAATGCTTCGCCAATCAGTAATCCGACAAGGTCACGGAATATGCCAACCCAAAAAATACCTAACAACAATTATTGGCATGATTCAACATTTCAATACGTCCCGAGATTACACAGCAATCTCGACAGGGCTTTTTTCAAACACAAGGCCATATTCACAAGAAGTGTAAGGGCAACATAATCTGAATTTTAACTCAGAAATCAATCAACCATTAACTTGAAAGGCATTGACAAAAACTCAAGTACCACCACCTTGGTTTCCGCTGTACATATAGAATTGTTTGTTAACAAAGGAGCTCATTTCTCCCACACTCCACAAAAGAAACCAAGTCCTCAGCCAATGGAGGGGGAGGTCAGTAGCCCCCGCTCAGCGTCTGCACGATGGTGTTGTGCCATGGGTCCGATAGGTGCTGTAGCAGGTTCTCAAATGGCCCCCTGCCGGTCACGTTGTGCTGAACCACAAATCCTAAGAATGCCAACATAGCCAATCTCCCTGCAACACAGTTATTATGAATTAGCGGCAAAACTCTTACCGGTAGATCAACACTGGCCCCGTTATCCCATCTCCTGGGGTTTGGAAACAGTCTGTATAGATAGTTTTATAGACCCAAGTGAAATTTTATAAGATTTGATCAAAATATAAGAGTACTACAAAAGTATAAAACGATGGTGATAATTTGATAAAACAACGGCAACCCAACCCGTTATGTGATTGTTGGATCATAAAATGAAAAGAAGGGTCATAATCGGATTCTTTACTATCTAGGCCGGCCGAGTTTGATCTGCCTAGCCTTATGTATAGGTTGTACAGAGACCGTTTTCTTAATTTGAAACCGTTACATTTACATGCCGATAGGGCAATTAGATAGAGAGGCCGTTTTTTTAATTTAAAACGGTTACATTTATATGCCGGTAGGGCAATTAGATGGATAGGAAAATGGAGAATATATGAAGAGATTTGAAGATTTACCATTGGCAAGCTCCTTCTCCTTGGCTTCAACAGTGGGGGCGAAATTGAGAGGATTGAAGATGCCACCAGGGTAACCGACCTCGTTCGGTGGCAAGCTATATTGCTTGAAGATGGGGTCTTGGTTCACGCTTCCCGGGTTCTTTATATCTTGCCATCTCCTGATCTCGACGTAGTGGAACAATATGAATTCGATCACGAAAAGGGTCGACGATGATGCAAAGTACTCAGCTTTTCCTGCATCGTACCACTCCGGAACATTGATGATCCCGATCTTTGTGAATACCTCCGGCAGAAGCATTCCAGCCACCCCTAACATGGCCCACCGGCCGTTCACCAGCTCGGCTTGCACGAACCAACTCAAGTTCTCAGCATCCTCCGCCAATCCCAACGGGTCAAAGCCATTGTCACCTGGGAGGCTGAATCGAAACAAAAGCGCTTAGTTTATGTCAGAATTGTAAAATTAGAATTAAAATTTAAAAAAATAAGTCTAATTTTAATTATGTCAGAATTTAAATTCTATCATTTAGATTGTATAACAAATTATAATTCTGAGATTAAAAAAAATTAAAGTTAAAGCATGATTAATTTTTTAATTCATATATAAAAAACATAATAAGTAATCTCATATGAATGCTAAAATTTCTAATATATGAAAATTTTAACATAGATGAATATCATTTTAAGATATTGTCAGATAATAATTTTTATTAGAACATTGGATTTTAATTTTTAAATAATAATGGTCTGCCTATCCCTATCCGATCTGAACAATCAAAATATTTTATCTAATGAGTCTCGTCTTTTTCTATTTTATCATATTTAATTGACGGATAATTCTTAATATCATAATTATAATTATTTATTATGCCACCCAAAATTATAAGAACTATCACAACCTAATTTTCAATTAAAAAACCGAAACACGAAATTAAATTCTTAATCTCGATTGATATTAAACAATAGAATTAAAATCATCCTAAAATTTTAACTCAACCCAACTAGATCTTAGTTTCTTATTAAAGAAGATTGAAAATAACTAAATTTCGAGTCAAATGCTTATATTGAAACACAATTTTAGAACGGTTCTTGGCCGGCTAGTGATCAATAATTCGATTACCTGCCGTTAAGGTAGGTCGGGGATGCCAGGCCGGGCAGCCACTCGCCCTTTTTGGCTTCAACTCTGAAAGAATTATCAGAAGTCGGAGTCGGAAATCTAACCGGACATTCTATCTTGAGTTTGTTCAGAGGAAAAGTGCCCGTTAGGAACCTCGACTTCGAGCTGCATGGCCGGAATCCGGCGATGAGGGCCTGTGTTGTGACGGCTGCCATCTGAACTGCGGCGGAGGAAGAGGCTGAGCCGCTGAATGTGACGAGGAGAAGGGTGTTTTAATCTCAGCGCGATTCTGGTGGATCTTTTTTAATGGCGGGAGGGGGAGGCGGTTGGGTGGTGATGCTCTACTTTGGGAATCAACGGCTGTGATGAGTTTGATCTTTATCAGATTAGCCAATGGGAGCTGTTGATTCTTATCTCCTTATCCTAACGCCATATCCGTAAATCTATTGCTGTGTTTTTATTGGCTCTCAAAAATCATGTGGGACCGCTTTTTGTTTGCCACGTTGGAAGATTTTTCATCTGGGTGGAATCTCAGCCATCCAGTAATGGAGTGACAACTGGCTTCCGCTCATTGGATAAGTGTATAACACCAAATATGTATATATAATTAATAATATTTTTTTAATAATATTCTTTTATAATTAATAATATTATTTTAATAATATAATATTATTATCATATTTTTTAATTTTTTAAAAAATATAAAATAAGGAACACTAAATCCAAAATTTAATAGCCAGTAAGACATTTGAGACACTCCTGTGTATCTTCATATAGAAGCATCCCGATCTTGTGACTTTTAGATTGAATTAGAGTATTTTTTTTAATACAGTTATACTCTTATAAATAACTATTATTACAAAAAAAAAAATTAATGATTGCTGCTATGCTATATAATATTATAGTAGAAAATAGAGTATTAAATGGTAATAATATTTAAATCAAAATCCAACAGTAATTAAGGCATTGGAGACACTCCTATATATCTATGTATAGAAGAATCCCGATCTTGTGGCTTTTAGATTGAATTGGAGCATTTCTAGTGCAGTTATGCTCTTATAAATGACTATTATTATCCAATAAAAAAATCTTAGTGATTGCTGCTATGTTATGATATTCTAGTAGAAAACTGAGTATTAAATTGTAATAGCATTTGAACCGTAATTCAACAGCCATTAAGATATTGAAGACACTCCTATGGATCTCTATATAGAAGCATCCTGTTCTTGTGTCTTTTAGACTGAATTAGAGCATTTCTAGTGTAGTTATGCTCTCATAAATGACTATTATCATCGAATAAGAAAATTTTAGTGATTGCTGCTATGTTATAATATTTTAATAGAAAATTGAGTATTCAATTGTAATAGCATTTAAACCGTAATTCAACAGCCATTAAGACATTGAAGACACTCCTATGGATCTCTATATAGAAGCATCCTGTTCTTGTGTCTTTTAGACTGAATTAGAGCATTTCTA
>JAOVVI020010524.1:0-13044 GCA_028571085.2 Nepenthes alata
AGAGTAACTTCCGCTATATTTCTTATGGTTAAAGGTATATGGGTCCTAGATGGCATCTGTGATCCTGTGTTATGAATTACGGAATAAAAAAAAAAAAAAAAAATCCGTTCCATCACCCCTTGACTTTGATCTCCTGTAGCACGATGTCGCCCCATTCAATTCTTATAGCTTTGCAGGGATCCCTTCAGCTCAAGGATTCCAGCTCGTTTATCACCTAGATAGGCCATACCATCAAATATGATGTATGAAATCCCAAATACTATCTGTACTATAAAGTCCTCGTTGGATAGTGGTGGACAGATGAATGCCAATTTTCCCCTAGAGTTTATAGGCAATTATGAGATTTCCTAGAGTAAATGTTCGAATGCTCTAACTTCCACATTAGGGTATTAGTGTTTTTTTTTTTTCAATCCAAAATTCAAACTAAATTCACATAAATTTATTGACAAATTCAAAGATGCTAGGACAATTGTCCTTAAAATTTATCCAGCATGGTCGAGTCCTTACTTTTAGGTGGATTCAATTAAAATTTGTGATTGTTGCATTTGGTAACTTAAAAGTATCGATGTTGGACATGATGTAATTTACTCCCACTAACCCAAGCTCATGCCCATCCCCTCAACCTCTGTCACACCAAAATGAAAATGAAGGGAGAAACATATGAAAGAGAAAAATACCAAATTATCGTGCTTATTATGATGGTGCCTGCTGGTTACAAATTTATGTGCTCACATATTTCAGAATTCTTATTTCTCTGTTTGTTTTTATCAACAGTGAACAATTGTCTTATATGCTAAATTAATTCTTGTAGCTCAGGAGTTTGCTCCAGATTTCACCATCATATCATCTGGATTTGATGCTGCAAGGGGTGATCCACTTGGTGGTTGTGATGTAAGGACTATAATCATTGGATGATGTCATATGTTGTTTGGCATTTTGTTTTTGTAAGACCATCTTTGAAATACCTCTGACCTATTATGAATGATGCACCAGTCTTTCCATTCTTTAGGTTTCTATTGTATATTATTGTTTAATGTCCCACATTTCATTATTAGGCGGTGGTCCCATGTTTATTGATTCCTTTTTGTTGATTTTGTCCTTCGTGCGTACAATTTGGATAGTTATTTTCTTGTGTTCGTTAATTTTGAATGAAATTTATTTTGTTCATTTTTATGATTGTTTTTCTTTTAAAATCAGTTTATCTGAATTCTGTAATATCGTTCTTGATAAAGAAGTAACACATGATTGCTCTTCTGATATTGATTAGTAAGATTTTGACATCAAAATCAATTTATCAATCATTTGTGATGTTGTAACCTTTTGAAAGGAATATCCAAGAGACCCTGAATTCAATCATTCATTTTTTCTTAGCATGAGATGCTGTCGTCTGAGAATGAAGTAGTTCCTTCTGTTGGACTAATATTTATCTTATGCAATTGTTAGAGAAAATCTGTGATCTTGTCCTACTCAGCAGGCAGAACATGACCACTAATAATTCCTAATTGAAAAAACGAAGTGCTTTGTAAAATATTGTTTTTTTCATTCCTTATTGAATCACTTTCCGGTCTATTTTGAAATATGTGATCTTCCATTATTAAAATCATTTCATCAAGTCTTCCCACGAAAGATGGCAATACTTTATTTTCAATATTCTTTTCTAGTCCAATCTTTGATTATTTCCACTGTCCAGCCATATCCAAAGCAACAACAATCACTGAAGAAAGATTGCTTGATTTCCTAGAATATTAACGTGAGACCCGGTCTCACAACAGTACTACTACAGAAGGACTGGTCAGATTATTCTCTACAACTTGACAACATGAACTTGGAATCTCTAAATATTCTTTTTCAAACTCATAGTTTTTCGTAGAAGTGAGAAAGAATAAAAACCTAGGGTATCTCTTCTTCTTATAAAAGAAAAGGAGTAAAAACATAGGGTTCACTCTCTAGGAGATTTGTGTGGTTGAGAATGACTGATTTGTTCAATCTTTACTACCATTATTTCTACCACTATTGTCTTATTTTAATTTTCAGAGTAATAGTTAGTTTATATATATATATATATACATAGAACACACGAATTGATAAAATGATTTTAATCTTTTATTAGAAAAGGGAAAATGTTTGTCAGGTAAAGTTATACTGTTTTTGAATTGCTAGGCCACTTGATTAAAGAAGTGTATGGAGAAATAGCTTTATTTGGCTTCTAAATGTGTTTGACATGGACACAAATAGTTCTACCATAAATTTATCATAATCTTCATTTGATTCTGATATTCTAATTACCTCTCTATGCATTTGCTTTCCTGAAAATTTAAACAAAGTATCCAATAGCCCATGTCAAATTGCTATTTTCTGGTCAAAAACTTGGCATGTCATGTTTTATTTTTTATTTTTTAAAAATTTTTCGGGTGTCTTGTAAGGCTTACAAATGAGGTTGTTCAGCTTTACATTTACAATGAATTGTCAGAGGTAGCTGTTCCAAGATAAAGGTGCATTTTTCATGTCAAGCATTACAGCTTTAGTTAGTAATTCTTGGTTGACTTGATAAGAAGTTTAAGATGTAGAATTTAAGTTGGTCTGGTAAGCAGAGAGAAAAACCAAGGAAAAGAGCATATAGAAATCAATCCTGGTGTCTTGTAAGCTTCTAGTGTTTGAATTGCATCTCACCGCTCTTAGTCAATAGAATAATTACTGAAAGTAAGCTCTGAAAGTATGTTGCAATCAATAATGATAGATTACATCCCTTTTTTATTAGCTGCCATAATATTGCTGCCCATGGAATTACAAACTCTAATTCAAAGACAGCTTCCTCTTTAATAACAATCCTAAAACCTGTTAAATTAATGCCCTACTAGTTATCTGGAAATTTATCTATCGTGAAAATAAAATTCTGCAGCTGCCTAGCAAACCTGCCCAAGAAAATTGCAGAAATTTCAATTTTGCTTCTACAGAAAATATTCAACTATATTGACAGCACAAAACTGTATTTGCTTTTGCCCTGGTCCCTTATACACTGCATCACCTTTTTACTATTTTAGTATTTATGTCTTGCATCCTTGGCATCACATTGTAGGTAAGTCCTTTCGGTTATGCGTGCATGGCTCACATGTTAAGCACACTTTCTGGAGGAAAGCTACTTGTTATCCTTGAGGGAGGGTGAGTGGTTTACACCCTGTTTCATGACTTACTGCTACCTTCAAGAGTCGTCTGAATCCTCAACATTTCTGTCTGCAGCTATAATCTGCGATCAATATCATCTTCTACTGCTGCGGTTATTAAGGTACTTTTTACAACCATCACTTTCTAATGCCTGAAACTCTGGAGATATTGTTAAAGTCAGAATGTCATAATGTTGAACTCCCTAGACATTGTTTAAAGCATCATACATATTGGGCTTTTGATTTTGTACAAATAAAATAGAAGTGGGAAAAGAGAGAGCCAGCTGAATGGAAAAACCCTCTCAACACGATTGATGTATACACTTGTATTCGTAGATCATTTACACTATATTCCAATGACTAAAATACCAGTCACTTATGTATTTCTTTGGGTTGGAGGTTCATACTGACCGTACAGATATCCTTCCTAATCAGCAAAAGTACATTCAAATTTTAACTACTTTGGCTGGTTTTCAGAATGCTACCTCTATGGATGCTCCTTTGGAGGTTAACATGAAATACTGCAGTGACAAGGGTGATCTTTTTTTTGACCATACACTCTATTAACAACCGATGGACAATTTGAACTACTTGACAATTACCTGGCTTGAGATTTCAATGGTTGTTCAGTGAGTCAATTTATGCACACTCCACATTATATACATTTAGCTGATGTTCAACGTATCGTTCACTATCTTCATGGGACACCAATCATGGGTTATTCTCTCCAATTGGCTCTTCACTCCGACTTGTTGCTTATAGAGATGTGGATTGGGCCGATTATATGGATAAACAACGTTCTATCTTTGGGTGGTGCATCTGGTGATTCATTACTCTCTGGGGTTGAGGAACTTTGGGAAACTCTGTTGGCATCAACGCTTCTAACTCATCTATGAGCAAACTAATTTCAGATGGCAGTGATTTGATCTCAACGTCTTCTTCTATTGATAGAGTTACTAGGCTCACCTTTCTTTAGACCCTTTATACGTTGGAGTGCAGATGACACCTTGTCCTTATCGTTCTTCTCAAATTTTTTTGGCATTTTTATGGCGCTCACCTGACATAGACTCTCACCCATGAAGAATAAGTTTTAAGTAGGGCATGAGCACTCCTTTAGTCACCTTAGGGAAGTCCATCCTTAGAATCAAGTCAAAGTCATCTATAAGTGCTTTCATGAAGTTCAGCTTCATGTTTCGATTTCCAAGTTGCACTAGCACAAACTTGACGACATCAAGGGTAAGCTTTGCCTTAGAGTTCAAGGCATTCATACTGCTGCCATCTCAGCCATATACTCAATCGATTCACTTTAGCCCTAACCATGAAGTTGTGAGTGGCACCTATGTCGACCATGGTGTTTGCATTCTTTTCATTCACTTGGATTCCAACGGTCATAAGGTTTGTAGACTTAGTGGATTGCTGGGCAAGCTTTTCATGGCATATAAGAGGTGAACTGTGTCCATGTGAACTTAGTTCCCACAATTCTCATCATCTTATTACTCCGATTGATCCTTTCTCCCTCATAGCATACTTAGAGCTCCTTTGTGAAAGCACTATGCCACTTTATATGGCCCATCACAGAGGATACGCCCATTAAAAGGCGTTTTCTTACTCGAAGATGTATTGACACTTCCCGTGGAACTCTGAGAATTCATCTTGACAAATTATTATGAATGTTACATCCTCTACTTTAGGCTTTGGCTTTTGACTTGTTGACAATATATGAAACCTGCTTCTTTGAAGGACTATCACTGTTTCTTTAGTTTCGATTGCCCCTATTAATGGCATAATCAATAAGTCTTTCAATTACATTTTAGGCAAAAGCTAAATCTTACACCGACTTTCTAAATAACTTATCTGAGCCAACGACTTTCAATTATCTATGAAATGATAGAAACTATCCCTATTAGATGTCTTTGATTTCTAACATGAATGTCGAGAAAGATTTGACATAGCCTATGACTATCCCTATGTGCTTACTTTATTTCAACTTTTTTCATGCTGTGAATTTAGTGCTTTCCGATTAGAACTGAACTATAAGTTCCCTCATAAGGTCTTCCTATGAGTTGATGCTCAATCTCCCTTGGGCGATTTTCTTATATTTGGTACACCACTACAGTTTGGCATCGTCGATCAAGTACATTGTCGATATGGAAGCATTGGCCTCATTAGAATCTATCTTTGCAACCTTGGAACACTATTCCAAATTAAAAGTAAAGTTATCAAGTTCCTTCAAGTCTCACACACCATATGAGGGAGGTTCTGGAGGCTTAACTCTGCCAGTGCTGAAGGCACTACCATCACTTGCAAAAAAGTGCACTAGAAGGTTTAGCTTACCAGTGAGCTTGGTAGTCACGAACATCTCCTGTTAAATCCTTGAGTACCTTTCTATTGGCCGATGAGGCTATCCGCCCACCTTTCCTTCCTATCAAAAAATTCTTCTTGGGTTTCTAATTCATTCAAAAGATTATCCTTCTCTTAAGAGCTTTAACGAGTCACTACGGTTGGATGAAGTGCAAGTTTTGTCTTAGTAGCTTGGTGTGGTGTGGCTCAAGTCATTACAATCCCACCATATAGCTTTTTTTTCTAAAATCGAAGCCTTTCTTACCACTTCTCTTTTAAGTTAAGCATTAATGCGAGCTTTCAAAGTCCGATTTTTATTGCCACAAAATTGTGTAGCTTATTGATGCAGGGAAGGAGGAAAGGAGAAGAAAAAAAAGTGGAGATCAAGAGAGAGAAAAGGGAATCACAATACTCAATATTTATTCAACTCATCGTTAATGCTTTCAGTATTATAGTTAGAATCATTATATAGAAAAACTTTATTATTAGGTTAATTAGGAAACAAAATAATTTTCTAACTAATGAGGAAATAATATGACATAATTTTCTAAAATAAAATAAATTCTTATCAAATAAAATATTTCAATAAAATCTCTCGAATAAAATCAAATTTCTTCTAATTTGGCATATTTACGATATCCACGTCAATTCTCCCCAGGTGGTTAGGATTTGACCCTGTCAAATGAAACTATTGTAGTCAATCCCTCAACTTGTTCTCAGCCGACGCCTATAGACACGTGTTAGTGGGGGCTGAAGTCTAACTAAATCACCAATGCGTCCAAATGGAAAGGGACTTGAGCTTGGAGATGGGCAATTCTGCTGATTCTGATAGAATTTTATAATATTTAGGTCTAACTATTGGAATATCTCTCAAGAGATCTAAGCATTCATAGACTCTAGTCAGCCAACCCAACGGATAAAAAAGCACTGAACTGCTCCATCTCTGGTAAATATAATCCACTTATCTAGAATAGTATCAATTTTATCATTGTGCCAGTAGGATGGAGAGTTGTGTAGGATTGGGTGGATATTCAATATGTGGCACATCTGAGAGTATGTCAAAGGGATCAACTGGTGGGTTAAAATCGCCTTTATAAGTGATTAAATCTTTAATATTAAAAGTATTATGAAAACTGAAATGAGATGGAATATCAATAACATATGCATTTGATCCAATCCACTGTAAAATTTTAAATTGACTAGTACTATGGGCCTGCAATTGAAAAACGAGCCCATGTAGGCGCCGCTTTGGCCTGATTCAAACCATAACATAATCTTCAACATTAAATTTAACATGCCTTTTATGTATATCAGCTCGAAGTTTATATGAGGTATTACTTGCCGCCAATTGTTTATTGATTTTAATGTGTAAGTCATGAAAGTATTGTATAAAAGTTTCGACTGTCATGGTCATACTAACATGTGGAGACATCAGGATAAAATCTAATGGTTTTTAGGGTTTGTAACCATACACAATTTCAAATAGACTCATACCTATGGATTTATTAAGAGAGCTATTATATGTAAGTTGGGCTGTAGGAAGGATCAAATCCCAATTCTTAAGATTTTCTTGAACCAAACATCGTAACAAGTTACTTAAGCTCCAATTGACAACTTCAGTTTGATCGTCTGTTTGAGAGTGGTAAGCAGTGAGAAACTTTAGTTTAGTATTAATCATATGCCACAAGGTCCTCCAAAAGTGACTAGTAAAATGAACATCCTTATTAGAAATAATAGTTTTAGGAAGACCGTATAACTTGACAATCTCAATAGAGTAAAGTCGAGCAATTCTAGAAGTATCAATAATCTTACTATACGGAATAAAGTTGGCCAATTTAGAAAAATAGTCCACACACAACAAAATGAAATCATGGTTCTTAGAGTTATGTGGGAGCCCTACAAAGTTCATGCTTATGTCCTGGTAGGAGCCACTAGGTACATGTAAAAAGGTGTAAAAGCCAGTATTTTACTTTTTATATTTTGCTAGCTGGCATGTTCAATAAGTACTAACAATCTTGACCATATTTTTTTTCAAATTAGGCTAGTAAAATTATCGTTCAACCTCCTCTGTTATTTAATTACATCCAAAATGGCCAGATAGACCGCCAGTATGAACGTCCCAAGCTATGAATTCTTAGACAAATATTTTAGAGATACAAAATTTATTAACCCGGAATAAGTACCCATCCTAAATACGAAAACCTTCTATGGTGTCTGAATACCCACATTGTAAAGTTAGGAAGATTTTGCTAAAATCAGGGTAAGATTTGTACTCTTGTTTAAGTCTTTCATAGTCAACAATATTAAATTGAATAATAAATTATAAGGGCAAATGACGACTCAAGGCATCGGCCGCATAGTTCTTTACTCCTTTCTTATGTTTCAAGACAAAAGAACAGGCATATAAATATTCAATCCACCGACTATATCAATAATTTTAATTTCTTTTTGGAGCTAAAAAATCAATAAACTTTATTGTCAGAATGGAACAGGCTCCTAAGATAACAAGTAATGGCGCCAATAACGTAAGGCCTATATGACACCATACGGTTTCTTATTATAGGTAGAATATCATTGCTTAGTATCATTTAACTTTTCACTGATGTAAACAATTGCACTCCTCTTCCTACACCTAAGGCATCACACTCTACTTCAAGCACTTTTAAAAAATCATGGAGTCGCATGACAAGTGCTGTTGTCATTCTTTCTTTTATAATTTTGAAAGTTTTGGCAGTATCAGAAGACCAAGTGAATTCACTCTTCTTCATGAAGGTATTGTCCCATGAAAGGCTGTAAAGTCTAGGTCATGACCCTCATAAAGGTATTTGATGCATTAGATAGCCCAAAAGGCATGACTAACCACTCTTAAAGACCATCCTTCGTCTTGAAAGTTGTTTAACACTAATCTCCTGCACGAATTTTAATTTGGTGATAACTGCTCTTTAAATCTATTTTGGAAAAAATTGTGGAACAAACCATCATATTTAACATGTCATCAAGTCTAGGGATGGAAAAATGATATTTTACGGTGATTTTATTGATTTCTCTACTATCCACACACATCTACCATATTCATCTTTCTTAAATGTTAAGAGAGCGACTATCGCATATAGACTCATACTTTCTCGAGCAAATCCTTTGCGAAGGAGTTCCTCAGCTTGTCTCTAGTGTTTAGCATACCCAGTAGAATTCATCCTATAATAAGATAGGTTTGGGAGTGGTGCACCCAAAACGAAATTAATAGCATATTGAATGTTGCGTAATAATGATAAGTGATTGGGAGGTCTTTGAGGAATACATCTTGAAAGTTTTTGGAGGATTTGGCAGGCCTCATTAGGAATCAATGGAGAAGAGTTCGGAAGGATTTTAAAAATGATAACAGCAAATACAATAGACTCGGTTATAGCTGCTCGTTTAAATACTATGGGACTAATGATATGTACTCCTTTTGCCACAGCCCTTTTTTTATTGGAAGTTATCGGTTTTGGGGGTAAGAGAGAGGTGAATTTTTTTCCCTTGTGAATAAATAAGTAGGAATTAGAACGACATTAAATTATTACGTTCATCGTATAACCAAGGGTGCCCGAAAATAGCATGACCCACGTCTATTTTTGTAACGTCACATCAAATATGATCGTTGTATTCTAAAAATTGAATGGGTACAAGACAATACTCTTTAACGGCTATAGAAGATGTGTCAATCCACGAAATGCTATATGGATTAGGATGTGGGACAACTTTCAATCCCAAATGAGAAATAGTATTAACCGAGACTGTATTAGTGTAACTATTGCTATGTACGATAATCTTACAAGCCTTCTTATTCACTTTAATATAAGTGTGATAGATAATATGATGACGCTAATTATCAGCCGCTTTGGATTGCATCAAAGGTGGATTGTATAACACCCATAAATGGTGTATTAGGGGAGAAAAAACTAGAATCCAAGCTAGAGGAATTAGTCCTAATACAGTCCACAAATGTGTCAATGTAATTACCATCTAAATCATTAAACTCTTCTAACCTGGGTTCATGTACTTGTTCTTCAAGGGGTTGCTTATTTATTCCATTTTACCCGTCAATGAATAAGACTTTACTTGGACATTTGAAAGAAATATATCCAAAACTTTTACAATTGAAGCACTGTAACTGAGAATTTTTTCTCAAGATTTTAACACCCTTTCCTTAGACTTTCCTGGCAAGGGAAATTATAGACAAAGGGGGTTCCTAAGATAGACTTTGAATTTGCGGTGGGGGCATGCCATGTTGATTGATGATATGGTATCCTACTAACTAATTTGAAGACTCAAACCAATTCTACACATGGTCCAAAGTGGTAACTGCACGGAGGACAAGTTTCCTCCTAGATAATCATGTAGTCCTTACCGAAACCTACTTAACGTCATGGCCTTGTCCTCAATGATGTGACATTTCATCCAAAAATTATCAAATTGAGTTACATAATTACTGATCGATTACCCTGTCAAAGGGTATTCCATTGGTCTAGTTAGTTACTACTGTATGAGTGAGGTAAATATTTCTCTTGAATTTATTGTTTGATTTTGGCCCAACTCCTGACAGGAGCTGCCTGACCCCTACCAAGGAGGTCCTTACACCTTTTCAAAATAATTAAGCATTTTCGGTTAACTTGAGGCTTATAAACTAAACTCTCCTATCTTTAGATACATCATACCATTTGAAGAAATGAACCATATCTCAAACTAATTGAGTGAAAATTCGAGGGTTTAAGTAACCATCAAAAGTAGGGCCATCTAATTTGATATTTTTAAAGAGGTGTTCATCATGATCCTGCTATTGATCATAGTGTCGGGGTTAATAATCGCGTCTACGAGATGCTTGACTTTCTTATCTTCGTCGGTGAGTCCTATTACGGGATACATTAAGCATCTAACGAGGGAGGCCCTATTTTTAGAGTGGCAACTCGATTTGCGAAATTTAAATTTGTTTGACGAGTAGTGGTCATGTCTGTTTGAATGGTAACTAATTAGGTTAATTGTTGACTTTAGTTTCAAATTGGTTAGAGTTCATAATTAGATCAGAGATATTATAGGTAATAATGCGACCACTTCGCAGGTGTATGACATACTAATATGACTAATGGGGTTGAGATTAATAAATAATTAAGGCAATCCAGGTGCGTACATGCAACACCAATATGACTAACGGGGTTGAGATTGATAAACAATTGAGGTAATTCAAGCCAATATGTTTTTTTTTTTTTTGTGTGATATTTTGTAAGGGTTAGATCATACAAACAAGTATTATTAATCTATTAAAATAATAAAGAATCAATTGCAATGCAATTATATCCACTATAAAGGTAGTTGTAGGTTGCGAAAGGGATGAGGCCTTTTTTTATAAGAAATAAAATGGCACACGCAAATAAATTAAATACTATTAAAAAAAGTAAAATATGCTACCCAAAATAAAATGGAACGAACGCACATGAATATCAACATAATCAGAACCGCTTGTGTGAGGTGGCCTTGTATGATGAGGGCCTTCTACCTACTATCTTGATATTTTTTTTTTCCTTTTGTTTTTTTTTTTCCACCTTTTTTTTCTCACTTTTTTTTGGGGGGCCCTACACACATGCACACACAGAAGAGACACAACAGTAATGGGGTGCTCAGTGCGCATTCTCTTTTTAGGTCGCGTCTGTGACGAAGGGTACTCAGTCGATGACAACAACGGTGACGGCAACAACGATGAAGGTGACGATGAAGACGAAGATGAAAATGAAAATGTTGACAAAGAAAATGACGACAGATGCTTGCTCTTTCAGGTAATGATAGCGATAGCGGCAACAAAGCCGAAGATAAAGATGAAGATGAAAAAGATGATGACGAAAATGAATATGAAGAAGATTAAGGCAAAGATGAGGATGAAGACGAAGACAAAGAAGGTGAAGACGAAGAATTAGCACAACCTGCTTTGTGACTTTCTCTCTTTGAGTTCTCAAATTTTCTCTGAAGAAAGGTCAGTGTGGCGGCTAGGGTTTAGCTGTGATGCGGCTTAGGCGTCCGGGTTAGGGTTTGATTTGATTTACGATGGTAAAACTTGGGTGTTGGGCTTTTGGGTGAGTGATCGATTAGGGTTTTTAGGCGGTTTGGATGGTTGTTTTGGGTGTGCTTTGTCTTGGTGGTGGCTATATGCAAGATGGATCCAATGAGTTGAATGGGAAGAAGACGACGTACAGTGCTTTCAGTGAGTGTGGCCACTGATAGTGTTCTCTTGCCTCCGGCTACTGTTGCTACTTTTGCTTCATTTCTCTCTGCCTCTTTGATTTACTTTTTTTTTACAAAGATGGTAGTCTTGTTTTTTTTTTCATTACAAAAAAAACACTTTTTTCCTGTAATATTTATCAGGTAGAACTGGTGAAAATTTTGCTTGCTAGAAAAGAGACTAAACTGCTTGCTAAGCTATGGAAGTGGGCAATCGCGGGGGCCAAACTATTGCTAGAGGTGGTAACGGGGCTGAAGGTCGTGAACCAAAGGAGTTGGCGATGACACTAATGGTGTTGGCTGCATGGGAAAGACAGTATAGAAAAATAAAAGATTAGTTTCTAACACCAAATTTGATGCGGGGAAGGGGGAAAGAGAGGAGGAAAAAAAGAAAATCTTAGGAGAAAGGAGAAGAACAGGAGGAGGATCGGAGAGAAGAGAAGTAAAGGTCCAGATAGAGAGAAGAAAATCATAATACTCAATATTCATTCAACTTATCAATAGAGAAGTAGAGATCAAGAGAGAGAAGGAAACGACAATACTCAATATTTATTCAACTCATCAATAATGTCTTCAATATTAAAGTTAGAATTCTTATATAAGAAAACTTTACTACTAAATTAAGAAACAAATTAACTTTCTAACTAATGAGAAAATAATCTGATATAATTTTTTAAAATAAAATAAAATCTCATTAAATAAAATCTCTCAATAAAATTTCTCAAATAAAATCAAATAAAATTGAATCTTTTCTAATTTGGCATATTTATGATATCCACATCACATTCATTCTCGTTGAGAACCGAACGTCAGCCAAGTTAACCCCGGAGTATACTTAAGTATGAGGGTCAATCTCGGGATGCAATCATGAGCAAGTAATTAGTATTGAATATGTTTAACACAAATAAATTGTTAGTTGAATGTACAAAAATACAAACAATCAATCAGTCAAATAGTAGTATGAAATAATCAAATATGAAAGAAAATTTTTTGAATCCATTTCCTTTTATAGAGGGTTTTAGATCTTTTAACCTTTTGTGTTAGTATGCATTTAAGGTCTCCAACTTTTTCAAAGGTTATCTAACTTTTCTACATTACTAAAATTTAGACTAAATTCTCCTAAATGAGGGTTTTGTAGCTAAAATTGTTTATAAATGAAGCTACATATTACACCAAATTAGGAGATAGTGTAAATATTTAATAATAATGTCATATTTGGTTGCAAGAATTGAGGGGGAATAGAATTTCTATTCCCGTGAGAATAGAAATTCCTCTGTTTGGTTAGTTGTAGGATAGG
>JAOVVI020010526.1:0-13044 GCA_028571085.2 Nepenthes alata
AGATTGAGCAACTCGACATTCGGACAGCTTTTCTCCATGGAGATATTGAGGAAGAGATCTACATGGAGCAACCAGACTGTTTTGAAGTCAAGGGGAAGGAAGTATTGGTCTGTCGTTTGAAGAAGAGCTTGTATGGGCTGAAGCAAGCTCCGAGACAGTGGTACCAAAAGTTTGAGTATGTCATGGTCGGACAAGGATACCATAAGACTACTTCCGACCACTGTGTCTTTGTTCAGAGATTTTTTAAAAATGACTTCGTCATCCTCCTCCTTTATGTGGATGATATGCTGGTTGTCGGACAGAACAGTGCTCGGGTCAAAGAGCTGAAAGAGCAACTGGGACAGTCTTTCGCTATGAAAGTCCTCGGACCGGTGAAGCAGATTTTAGGGATCAGAATATTGCGCGACCAAGGGGACAAGAAGCTCTGGCTGTCCTAGGAAGGCTATGTTAAAAATGTACTTCCGCGATTTAACATGGAAAGCTCAAAACTTGTCAGTACCCATCTGGCCAACCATTCTAGGCCGAGAAAGCAGCAGTGTCCATCCTTGGACACTGACAAGGCACGTATGAGTAAGATTCGTTACTCCTCAGCCGTAGACAGTTTGATGTACGCGGCAGTGTGTACATGGCCGGACATTGCTCATCTGGTTGGTCTTGTGAGTCGATTTCTCTCAAAACCAGGGACGGAGCATTGGTCCACGGTAAAGTGGATTTTTAGATATCTCCGTGGGTCCTCCAAGATAGGTTTGCAATTTGGAGAAAAGAAGCTTCAGCTGTTTGGGTACACGGATGTCCATATGGCCAGAGACGTTGATTCTCAAAAATCAATATCCGGATACTTGGAGAAATTTACGGGACGGGCGGTCTCCTGACAGTCCAAGTTGAAGAAGTGCGTCGCTCTCTCAACTACGGTGGCAGAGTTCATTGCCGTGATCAAGGCTTGTAAGAAAATACTTGGATGAAGAGGTTCGTCTGAGAATTGAGTCTAAGGTAAGAGACGTACGAGGTCCTCTGTGATAGCCAAAGTGCCATTCACTTATGTAAAAACTCCTCATTCCATTCCAGGTCAAAGCACATTGAAGTGCGATATCATTGGGAGAGAGATGTTTTTGATGTTGGGTAGCTATCAATTGGAAAGGTCTACTCAGATGACAATGGCTCAGACATGTTGACCAAAGTTTTGCGAAAGGGAAAACTGGAAGCTTGTTGTGACGTTACCGATCTAACTAACTTCACTCCCACTCGATCGTGAGGGGAAGTTTGTTGGGGTCACTCCCTTGTGGCACTTACGTCCATGGACTCAAGAGAAAAAGGACGCGGACTTTCTTGAGTAGTTCGAGAAGCTTGTCAAGACGGACGAGGACTCGTTGGAGGCGTCATGTCCGAGAGGTAGCTGAGGGCATGGATGAGGACTCCGGAGATCTAGGCATTGACTCTCTCTCCCGTAGGCCTACTGTAGCCGCATTTTGTAGGTGGACAGTTGACCCACTTTGATTGGACGATTAGACGACTATAACTTTCTAGGGTGTCAGGCCTACCATTCTGGCACACCAGGCGAGCGCCTGCCCTGGCAGGCCTAGGGGGCGTGGTCCTGCCACCCTACCGGCAGTAGGGTGACTGGCTGACCACTAGGCCTTTTGTGTATATAAAGGCTTGTTTCCTTGCTTTTGTTGTGTGTTGTGGCATGAGATTTACTTGGGCAAGAGCTTTGAGAGAGTTGTGGGCAAGCCTTGTTGTAAAGATAGAATAATAAACACTTTTAGAGAGAGATTGTGTGATATACACTTAGCGATTATTTTCTTATGTTTGAGTTTTGTGTAGCTAACATTATTGTAAACAATCTTTCTTTATAGTGTATTATTTGGTGATTTTTTTCTTAGTTAATAAGGGTCTTTCCACGTTAAATCTCGTGTGTGTTTCTCTTATTTTTTCTATCTCTACTTTTGGCCGTCCGTCCGAGAGCTCTACTTTGTTGTTGTCTGAGTGATCCGTCCGCCCGATCACCGTTTCTTCTATTTTGCGCCAACAAAAACTTACAACTGAAATGCATTTGGGCTTGAAGCAAACATCACCACCAGCCCCCTCTTCCCCACCTCCCAAAACAAAAGAACAGTAAAAATGGACCTTAATCCTATCTACTTCTTTCTCCTCCATGGAATACCATGATCGTGCGTCAGAGAGCTCAATCAAGCAAAACAATTGCACGTATTTATTGGATATGTGTCAGTAATAAACGCAGACCGTTCAAAGTATCTTTCAAAGGATCATGCTGATGAGCTCATTTACAGATTCTGGAGTCAAGTCCGCAACCACCGGCATGATGATTTTGGATGACATCTCTTCCCATGCATCGTGCATAGATTACCCAATGCAATATCTAAAAGATAAAAAGATTTCACTTCAAAAAAACAATTTGGGGATGGGAGTAAAAGAGAAGGTGGAAAAAAAAAGGGACAAGAGGCAACCGAATTTAACAGAGACAAAATACACTGTGCTGCCCTATTGACAATAATAGAGAAAGCGGAGTGTTCGCATTTATCTCGTTATTCTTTTATACTGAGCCTTCTTTTCTCCTATCTCAAAGGCAATCATCCGTTATCAGAAGTATCAAAATACTAACTTCAACTCTTGTCTTGCCAAATGCATGTTGAAACGCAGACCACACTCATAATCACATCATGTAAAAAGTGTAATAATCACATTAAAAATTATATATATAAAAAAAAAAAAGATTCTAGCCATATTATCCAAGATTAGGCCCTAAGCATGAGCTATTGTCCTATGAGTCATGACAAGACTAACAGCAACTATCCTAGCAAGTGAAAGAACTTGCTTCTAGAGTTCGAAAGCATCCCCCTAATCCACAGAAGCAAAAGCATAAGAATAGAAAGATATATACATATATACATGCATGCATCTATGCATGTATGTATATATATGTATTTGCATATATATATATATATATTTGTATATGTATAATCTCAAATTTATTACTTATCTGAAATATATAATTTTTTTCCTTGTTTATAATGTGAGTAAATGGACTTGAAAAAAAATAAACATTCTAAACATCTCTGATATTTACTGTAGGGTTGAATGAGAACTACAAACTAATCTACAAAAGGAAGTAACAACTGACAATTTGCATTAAATAATAGACCGATACCTTCGATGTACTGCTGGGGGAGGGGGGCATGAACAAAGAGATTGGAAGGGACATAGTAGATTTTAATACAGGCCCCCTAAAAAGTGGCAAAGTGCTTAGATAGGGAGCCAAAGGTGTGTTGGGGTCACTCCCTTCGTGGTGCTTGGTCCGCGGACATGACAAGGAAACTAGACGCGGACTTTTTGGAGTGGTCCGAGAAGCCTGTCAAGACGGACGAGGACTCGTTAGAGGAGTCATGTCCGAGAGATAGTTGAGGATATGGATGAGTACTCTGAAAGCCTAGTCATTGACACACTCTCTCCGTAGGTTTGCTGTAGCCGCGTTTACAGGTGGGCAGTAGATCCACGTTGATTAGAAGTTTGAGGCGGCTATAACTTTCAAGGGTGTCAGACCTGCCATGCTACACGCCGGGCGTGCGCCTGCTGTGGCAGGCCTAAGAGGCGTGGTCCTACCACCATACTACTAGGGTGGTTGGCCGACCACTAGGCCTCTTGTGTATATATATGCTTGTGCCCTTGCTGAGATGTGTGTGCTGAGGCAATCACTTGGATCATGCTTTGAGAGAGCTGTGGGCAAGCCTTTATTGTAAAGATAGAGAGAGAGACACTTTTAGAGAGAGATTGAGAGATATACACTTGTGATTATTTTTTTCTTTGTTTGGGCTTTGTGTAGCTAAAATTTTTGTAAACAATCAATTATTTATAGTGTATTCTTTTGTGATTTTTTTCCTTGGTTAAGAAGGGTCTTTTCACGTTAAACTCTCGTGTGTTTCTCTCATTTATTCTATCTCTACTTTTGACTGTCCGTCCGAGAGCTCAGCTCTGTTGCTGTCCGAGTGATCCGTCCGCCCGGTCACCATGTCTTCCATTTTGCGCGAACAAGTGGTATCAGAGCCGTAGTTCTTTGAACGGTGACCTTGTTGTTGGCAGCTATGGAGGTAGGAAGCAAAATGACTTGCTTAAACAGGACCAATTTTGACACTTGGTAGAGCAAGATGTCAGACTTGCTCTTTATGAAGTCCATGCACAATCTGATTTTTGCCACACAAAAGCCAGCGGCAAAATCGGATGAGGAGTGGGTGTTGGAGCACAAGCAAGTGTGCGGTTACATCCAGCAGTTCGTGGACAATAACGAGCACAATCACGTTTGGCGAGTGACGGATGCCAAGGTGCTCTGGGAGAAATTATAGAAGCTATACGCCTCCAAGACCAAAAATAACAAAATCTTTCAGTTAATGAGGCTCATGCAGATTCGGTACAAGGGCGGCTCATCTGTCGCTTACCACCTGAATAAATTTCAGGATTATGTGGATCGACTGAGTGGCATGGGGATCAAATTTGAGGATGAGGTGCTCGGACTCTAGCTCTTGGCAACCCTCTCGGACTCATGGGAGGTCATGAGGATCACCATTGCCAACACAACTCCTAATGGTGTCATGACTTTGGAGATGGCCAAAGAAGCTATGCTGAACGAGGAGATGGGGCGGCGGTCTTAGGTACGTGCACCTCTCAACACTCGAAGGTCCTTGTCATCGAATCTAGGGGAAGGAGCCGAGGACGTGGCCCAAAGTATGAAGGCAAAGGATGGAGTAAGTCGTGATCTCAGTACCAGAACATGGAGTGCCATCATTGTGGCAAGAAGGTCCACATCAAGAGGTTTTGTTACAAGTGGAAGCGTAAAAATGCTGAAAAGGATAGGGGTGAAAAGAGACGTGGCAAGGAAGAGTCATCGTTCTCTATTGTTAATGGAGGTGACCTCCTTTTGGCCTACGAGTCTGAGGACTCTGTGAGCATGGCCAAGCAAGCCTTCGACTGGGTGGTGGATTCTAGCGCATCCATTAATGTCACCTCCAGGAGAGAGTTGTTCTCTACATACACTCCGAGTGCCCTTTGAGTGTTAAAGATGGGCAACATAGAGACGTCTGAGATCATTAGATGAGGCGATGTCTCTTTGTTGACAAACAATGGAGCCTGACTGATTTTGAGGGACGCCTAACATGTCCCGAATATTTGTATGAATATCATTTTAGTAGGACAGCTTGATGACGAAGGCTACTGCAGTGTCTTTTGTGACGGTGGATTTAAGCTGACAAAGGGATCCATGGTGGTTGCCCGAGGAGGAAAGGCCTCAGGCCTTTACATGCTGAAAGCCAAGGTCAAGGTGGCAGAGGTGAATTCCACAAGATGTGTGGAGTCCTCGGGCCTGTGGCATCAAAGGCTTGGACACATGAGTGAGAGGGGCATGAGTCATCTGGCCAAGAAGGGTCTCATCCCAATGTTGGATGAAGAAAGGCCAATGACTTGCTCTCACTACATGGCGGGAAAGTAAACGGAGAGTCTCCTTTCAGGGAGACGCATCATCCAGAAGGTATGAGATCCTAGAGCTCGTCCACACAGATGTGTGTTGTCCCCTCCCAGAAAGGTCTTTAGTGAAGCATAGTATTTTATCTCCTTCATTGATGATTGTTCGAGAAAACTATGGGTGTTTCCGCTTAAAACCAAGGATCAGGTCGTGGGAAGCTTTGAGCAGTTCCATGCCCTTATTGAGCATGAGACCGGGAGGAAGTTGAAGGTCGTTTGGAGTGACAACGGTGGAGAGTACATTGGGACGTTTGATGCCTATTGCAGAACTTACAGCATCAAGCATCAAAGAATTCCACCAAAGACGCCACAGTTGAATGGTGTGGCCGAGCGGATGAATCACACCCTGATGGAAATGGTCAGGTGCATGTTATCCGAGGCCAGGCTTCCGGAATCTTTTTGGGCCGAGGCCTTGAAGACGGCTGGCCACGTGATCAACCAGTCGCCCAGTAAGCCTTTGGACGGGAGAGTCCCAGAAAAGATTTGGACCGGGAAGGAACCAGCTTGTAACCATCTTCGGACATTTGGCTGCAAGGCCTTTGTTCATGTTCTGAGAGATGAGAGGAGCAAGCTAGAGGCAAAGACAAAGCAATATGTCTTTCTGAGCTACGGAGAGGACGAACTTGGGTATAGGTTCTATGACTTAATGGAAAAGAAGTTGGTCCAGTCTCGAGACGTGGTCTTTGTTGAGGAAGAGACCATCGAGGACATTGGGAAAGAGAAGAGTCTCAACCCAATACTTTTCAGACGGACAGATTTGATGTTGAAACTGTCCGTCTAGTGCCTCTTGAGTTCGATGTCGATGGACCAAGAGTGGTCAGCAACAATGATGAGGCGGTCCCAACGCCTCAGGAGAATCAGGTTGAAGATCTGGCCCCTCAGGCTGAGGCAGCCCCTGTGAGACGGTCGTCCAAGGGGAGACGTTCATCCGTCTGCCTACCAGCAAGTGAGTACGTCTTGCTCATTGATGCTGGTGAACCAGAAGATTTTGGCGAGGCCATGTGTAGTGCTCAGAAGGATAAATGGTTTGAGGCTATGAAGGAAGAAATATCCTCTATTCATGAGAACCATACCTTTGAGCTGGCTAAGCTGCCCAAGGAGAAGAAGGTCCTGAAGAACAAGTGGCTCTTTCGACTGAAGACAATCGAGGACGCATTCAAGCCAAGACGCAAGGCGCGGCTTGTGGTGAAGGGCTTCAGTCAACTCAAGGGTGTTGACTTTAATGAACGTTTTGCACCTGTTGTTAAGATATCCTTGATCTGTGTGCTGCTGAGACTGGTAGCAGCTTTGGATCTAGAGATTGAGCAACTGGGCATTCAAACAATATTTCTTCATGGAGTTCTTGAAGAAGAGATCTACATGGAGCAACCATAAGGGTTCGAAGTCAAGGGAAAGGAAGGACTGGTCTATCGTTTGAAGAAGAGCTTATACGGGTTGAAGTAAGCTCCGGGATAGTGGTACCAAAAGTTTGAGTCTGTCATGGTCAGACGAGGATACCATAAGACTACTTCCAACCACTCAGTCTTTGTCCAGGGATTTTTAAAAAATGACTTCATCATCCTCCTCCTTTATGTGGATGACATGTTGGTTGTTGGACAGAATAGTGCTCGGATAAATGAGCTGAAAGAGCAATTGGGATAGTCCTTTGCCATGAAAGGCCTCGGACCGTCGAAGCAGATTCTGAAGATCAAAATATTTCACGACTGAGGGCATAAGAAGCTCTGGATGTCCCAGGAAGGCTATGTTGAAAAGGTGCTCCAGCGATTCAACATGGAAAGCTCTAAGCCTGTCAGCACCCCTCTGGCCAACCATTTTAAGCTGAGTCAGCAGTAGTGTCCATCCTCAGACACTAAGAAGGAACACATGAGTAAGATTCCTTACTCCTCGACCGTTGGTAGTCTGATGTAAGCGGCCGTGTGTACGTGGTCGGACATTTCTCATGCGGTTGGTCTTGTCAGTCGGTTACTCTCAAATCCAGGGATGGAGCATTGGTCCGTGGTGAAGTAGATTTTCAGATATCTCTGTGGGACTTCAAAGATGGGTTTGCATTTTAGAGGAGAGAAGCTTCAGCTGGTTGGGTACATGGACGTTGACAAGGCCGGGGATGTTGATTCTCAGAAATCAACGTCCGTATACTTGGTGAAATATACAGGAGGGGTAGTCTCCTGGTAGTCCAAGTTGTAAAAGTGCGTTGCTCTCTTAACTACGGAGGCAGAGTTTATTGCCGTGACTGAGGCCAGCAAGGAAATACTCTGGATGAAAAGGTTCATCCAAGAATTGGATCTAAGGAAAGAAACGTACGAGGTCCTCTGTGATAGCGAAAGTGCCATTCACTTGTGTAAAAACTCCTCATTGCATTCTAGGTCGAACCACATTGATGTGCGATATCATTGGGTGAGAGATATTTTAGATGATGGGCAGCTATCAATTGGAAAGGTCCGGATGGATGACAATGACTTGGACATGTTGTCTAACATTTTGCCAAAGGGTTAGCTGGAAGCTTATTGTGACATTGCCGATTTGACTAACTTTGCTCCCACTTGGTCGTGAGGGGAAGTTTGTTGAGGTTACTCCCTTTGTGGTACTTGGTCCGCGACATGGCAAGGAAAGTGGATGCGGACTTTTTGGAGTGGTCCGAGAAGCCTGTCAAGACGGACGAGGACTCGTTGAAGGAGTCATGTCTGAGAGGTAGCTGAGGACATGCATGAGGACTCTGAAAGCCTAGGCGTTGACTCTCTCTCTCCGTTGGTCTGTTGTAGCCGCGTTTACAGGTGGGAAGTTGACCCACTCTGATTAGAAGTTTGAGGCGGTACAACTTTCAAGGGTGTCAGGCCTGCCACTCTGCACGCCGGGCGTGCGCTTGCTGTGGCTGGCTTAGAAGGCGTGGTCCTGCCGCCCTACTGCTAGGGTGGCTAGCCGATCACTAGGCCTCTTGTTTGTATATATATATGCTTGTGCCCTTGCTGAGATGTGTGTGTTGAGGCAATCACGTGGACCGTGCTTTGAGAGAGCTGTGGGAAAGCCTTTCTTGTAAAGATAGAGAGAGATACACTTTTAGAGAGAGATTGAGAGATATACATTTGTGATTATTTTTTTCTTTGTTTAGGCTTTGTGTAGCTAACATTCTTGTAAACAATTAATTATTTATAGTGTATTCTTCTATGGTTTCTCCCTTGGTTAAGAAGAGTTTTTCCACGTTAAACTCTTGTATGTATTTTTCTCATTTATTCTATCTCTACTTTTGGTCATCTGTCCGAGAGCTCAGCTCTGTTGCTGTCCGAGTGATCCGTCCCGTCCGGTCACCGTGTCTTCCTTTTTGCGCCAACAAAGTGAACTCCCCAAACTAAGTATTTACTTACCACTTCTCTTCCATGATTTGGTGATGACTAGGATAGCTAGATACTAGAATTGCATCACACGATTCCCAAAATTCTCTCCTAGATGTTTCCACTATTGCCCCCACAAGAAAAGAGGTTTCAAGATACCTTTTATCATATATTTTCTTCATTTAGAATAAACTTCCCCATTTCATCAGCTATTGTGGAGATTTTTTTCATAGCTATTGAATTCTCTCTTCCAATTTTTCATATTATATTTATTTTGACAATAGATATCGAGGAACTAATTGCTTATTCTAAAACATTAACAGCTCCTTTTCATGTTACAACAAGGAATTACAATTATTCCTCACTAATGGTTGAACTAGCTTAGATCCTTTCCAAAAACAAAATCTTGCCTTCGAAAATTTAGCTAACTGAATATAAGAAGTTGACCTTGATAATCTTTCTTTTTACTTTGTTTGATTTGTTATCAACTGAAGTCACTCACCAGTACTGTCCCTTCAGCTAAAGTCTTTCCCAACCAATTAACTCGATATAACTTCTATCTTTATACTATTCCTTGTTAGGAATAATAGACTTCTTGATATAACTTTATTTATTTTGCCTTGATTCCGTCCATCACTTGAGGGACACTGTTAGATTTAAAGTCACTGCCATATGATTCTTACATTTAATGGACGGGTTATCAAGATAATGCATGATATTTGTGCAAGGGCTACTCAAGTGTCATTTTCACAGCAGGTTCACACAAGATTTACTTGAGAAAATGCTTTTGTGGAAGGTTTTGTAAGATAACTGCAAGCTAATAGTTTGAGTGCAGACTAGGAAAGATTTCTAGTGTAGATAGTTGCTTAAGTATTAGGAATAGACAGGGGTACCGTGAGATAGTCGTTTAAGCAATCACGTGAGATATAAAAAGGGCCTTTCAGATTTTTAGGGCATACAAAATTATTTTGTAATATAAGAAGTGCATACGAAAAAAGAAAAGAGAAAAGAGAAAGAGGGTAAACATCCGACTAATGTTGGACCCGAGTTCTATTATTCGCCAAGGTTAGCTATGTTGCTCTAGTATTGTTTTCATTGATTGGTTGCTTGTTTTTATCTGTGAATCTTCTCTAGTAGATTATTAGATATATTGAATATTGGATTCAACCAGACATTCACTCGAGTTGTAGTGAATGCATTCCAGATGGGGTTATATTTGTAATCGAATACTATTTTAATAGATTTTTTTAAAATTTATTTTGTAATTTTTTTTCTTGGTTGAAAAAATTTTTTCATATTAAATATCACCGTATAACTTTGTGTGCTTTGATTGTGTGATTTATCCATTGTGCTCTCATGATTTTTAGTGATCGACAATTGATGTGGGATTTAAGGGTTTATTTTCACTTCGTCCGTTGTGTGCATGTTGTATTTCTGGGGAATCCCAACACACTCTCGTGGCCTTATTGGGTTTAAGAATGGTTACTTATTGTTTTTGCTAGAGTTTTCTTTGATTGTGATGCCCGGAGACCGAGTCACCCGATCCGACCCGAAACTACCACGCGAAAACCCAAAATCATAAATAACATCATAAATAAATCACTGAATAAAATATAATAATTATAATTATCATAATAAATTTTCTAAAGATAATAAATGTCTGTAAAATCATAACTATGGGAATGTAATCCGGATAACATAATTAAATAAAATCTCAACTAATCGAACTAACTCTAGAGCTTTCTCTCACGAGCTTCTACTCCCAAAATTATCTCTATTTTAAAATTCCTCAGCAACAACTTGATTTCTTTTAATGTGTCATAACTTCTACTTTGGAGCGAACAAAAGAAAACTGTAAGCCTAAGGCCCAGCAAGTAAATAAAGAAATAAAAAAATGGATTACAATAAAACGTCTCGGATAATAATAACTTCATAATTACATAAGATAAATCAACAATTATCCGAGATTTAACAAATTATCGTATCCACGACTCAAGGGCCATAAGACAACAAATCATTAGAGGTGCAAATTAGATTTCACCGAATCCGAGTATCAATCACGGTATACGTTCCATTGAACCCATTACAAAAGAGGGCCCAATTATATGAGTTATCACGAAAGTCTCATCGTACCTTATACATCACTATGAACCTTCAATCCACACACCCACCCCACGACTGGGTAACACTCAAGGTTCTGGTGCTCGCAAATTTGACAAGCGACCCTATGGTCTCATTATATTTGCCAGCCGTAGTGTATAAATACCGTATATAATTCACACACACAAACAACATTCTCGTTACCTCCTTGGGTAACTCACACGCATTCGGTGATCCTCTGATCCATGCCCCTTTGGAAACTGAATATTCATATCATCAACAAGTCAAACTCAACACCACCTCGAAACGATATCCACTGATATCTCACGCACTTAGTTCACATGATTATAAGTATCAATCCAAATGACCTCAACCTCCGAAATATAGATTCAATATCAAAAAAGTGTAGACTACACTAAAATTTTGTAGCCTCCCATTTGACTCGATACCTTAGTATTTTTATACGTCATTCTCAGCTTAACCATAGAGTGCCAATAAAATATAGATACGTTAACAAAGTTAACGCAAAGAATAATTTACTGAAATTTATTAGTGAAATACAGGAATAATCACCTAACCAACTTGCCAAACTTACCCATGAACACAACATAACATATACTACCATCTCATAAATATATATATAATTTGCCAACACACACACACACTACCACATGGCAGTACACCCACCCACCGTGCACAATGCATACACTCACCCACACCTACACCCAGCAACACACGTATATTTACACGTATATATATAAACACACAGTACACAATAAACATATATATGTATGTATATACACACATATATATATATATGCACACACATACTCGTACCCAAACACACATACCTGCATGTACAAATGTGTATACCATATTCCATATAAAATACAGGACTGATTATATACACAATTTCAATCGACCGCGTAAATAGAGCATGAGGCACTATTTTCTCACCCGGTTTAGCTGGCCACAAAAACAGAGCAAGCGGCCCTTCTTTCTCATCCATTTCCCAAATTAAACAAGATACTAATGCGTACACGAAGCGGTAGTGGTGTTGGCAACGTAGGACAAAGGATAAAACAGAGAAGAAGATGGAGGGAGGGCAGATCAACCGAGAAATATTAGGGGGAAAGAAGGGAAATGAAAAGACCGAGGTGGGGAAAGAAGGGATAGGGGAGAAAAATAGATAGAGAGAGAGAGAGAGAGCAAATATGTTTCTTCATATTCCTGCCCAGCACAGTGATGGGCTAAATACAAAGGGGACAGGGAGAAAATAGTGCTGATGCACGTGCCCCTAATAGCTAAACAAACTAATTAACGAAAGTAACAGTGTAACAAATTGAGGGACGGGGAGAACAAATTAACAGAATTCCTGTCAGCATTACTTGATGGGAAGAGGGAAACAAACCGCTTAACTCAGTGCATTAATTAAATATAATCTCAAAATTTTTGTGGTGGTTGGATAGTCTTGGTGCTTCGCCGTGTAACTATGGATTGTTGGCGTATGTCCGATGAATCGTTGAGGAGCCCCGTAACCGTAATCGTTAGTGGACTTGAGGATGCTTCATCAATTGGATCGATTGGGTACATAACATTACCCTCTCCATCAAGAAAACTTTGTACTCAAGGTTGAGCAAGGAAAAATCGTAGTGAAGGGTTGTTGTTGCTTTCCATATAGCCACAGCGTCCGATTGAGACAGCCATTGGATATGTTGGTGAGGAATAACCAAAAGCTCTTCCCACGTCACATTGCCCCTACTTCCTGCAGCTAAATTGAAGGTGGCACCCTATGGTACTTCTTTAGGATTTTTAATAGCCCTCCCGTGACTATAACTCCCAGTTCTTGCTGCAGAACTTCAAGAAGCAACGCCATACTTTTAATAATCTATCCTAGGGTGGCTGGATCATCATTAAGCACGTTGGTGATGGTGGCATCCTTTATGCTTTGAGGAAGGCAAATTGTCAATGCATCACGTGCCCTTGTGCTCTCAGACATCCTGAGGAAGCAACGGACAATAATTTTGAGCAACTTCATAGAAGTTTCCTTGTCTATCCTTTTGACCATTTCTTCAAGAATTCTCTCAAGCAT
>JAOVVI020010529.1:0-13042 GCA_028571085.2 Nepenthes alata
TAATGTAATAAACGAAGATTATGAAATGAAATTCACTTATTGCATTGATGATCTTGCCAACTTATGTGAAATAGTAATTAGGTTTTTTTTTTTTGTTAAATAATAAATATTTTATAAATAACAGGAAAAAAATAACAAAAAAAAAATCAAAATAAACAAGAAAAATACAAACAAATTACACCAGAAAAGATTTTGCGCAGTGAAAATACGTCCAACGGCGTCGTTTTTCCCACTGTTACGGCACTCCCTTTACCTGCTCCGGCTCGCAGCTTTCAAATCTGTCGGAGAATTCCATCACTGGTTTCGCTCGGGTTTTCGCTACAGCTTAGCGAGAGAGAGAGAGAGAGAGAGAGAGAGAGATGGGGACATCGGTACAGGTGACTCCATTATGTGGAGTGTACAGCGAGAATCCACTCTCATACCTCGTCGCCATTGACGGCTTCAACTTCCTTGTTGATTGCGGTTGGAATGACCACTTTGATCCCACTCTTCTGCAACCTCTCTCCAGGTCCGTCCCTCCAGTGTTTTTCTCTCTCTCCGTTTATCGTCTATAAAACATTCTTTCTTTTGCATATGAGTGTAGTGCAACTAAACTAAAAAAAAAAACAAATTACGCTTACCTGATATTCATCTGTTCGTTATTCTTTATTCATTCAAGTGATTGCTTGTTTATTTCGACTGAATGGTTATTGTTATGGTATAAAAGATTCCAATAAGTTAGAAACATAATAGAAAAACACAGTAATGGCTTGTCCACTACGTTTGTGCCACATGATTTGCACTATATTTGATGGAATGTCTCGCACTTCTTTGTTGCTTGTCCCGAGAATTGCTGATAATTGCAAAAATGTCACCTTGTAAGAGTGTAGTGAAAATTGTGATGTAAATTGCATAATGTTTCTCTCATAGCAGTTTAAAGAAAGAAGTCATTCGGTGAGTGTGTATAACTAATATATCTTCTGACTTAAACAGGATCGTACATCGTAAATATGCTTTGTATGTATCATTACTCATTTCAACTCGTTTAAAACTTGCATTACTGTGTAGCTATACCTTACGAATTGTAAAATATGGAATTTGATAGATTGAGAGGAACTTTTTACAGCAATTGAAGTGTAAATTAGTTCTGTGGGATATAGCTGTGTTTGGTGTTGTTATTACTGAATTTTAGCTATTTTCTATGGTATAAAACATATTCCAAGTTGTTCTTTTGTCCAGTTGCTTGTTTTCCCCCATAGATGAGTTTTACAGCATGTGAGCAAATCGATGATGCATACAATGTAGCCGGTTCATTTTTGTTTTAAACTTAAGGATTTGGAAGGGATTAGGATGGAAGTTTTCCTTGGAGTTCTACAGTGATTGCAATTTCCAGTGTATTTTGTTGGGGGAACATGCTTGAATATGATCCATCACATATACGTGGTAAAAATTCACAGAAACTACTTTTCATTAATGTTAGTATAAGATTGCACACATCTAATCATTCCCATTCCCAGGATGTAGAAGTTGTGCACTGAGCCACCTTTATTTATTTGCTGAGTTAACATTATTTATTTGGTATAACTATGATGTTTGGCAACCAAGCTTTTAATGGAGTGTTATTAATAGGACTTTAACTTGATTCAATGACTATTTATTTAGGAAAGGTTGTGGTCCAGTGCACAAAAACTCTTACATTACATGCTTTGGAAAAGGATTGATGTACACAGCCTTATCCTGCCTTACAGGGATGCTATTTTCGTAGTTTGAATACTTACATTATGTCATTATCACTTTCTGATTAGTTACTATTTTTTTGTCAATAATATGCTATTTTGAAAATTTTCTCTTGATAGATGGTTATATATATTTTGAGGGTGAGCTTTAATGCAAAAGTCATATTACTTTATTGTGATTTGAGGGTCATGAGTTCAAACTATGAAAACAATACGATTGAGTACATTTGATCCTCTCCAAAGCTTCTAATGTGGAAGCATCATGGCCTGGGGCACTTTTTTAGTTGAGAGTTTATATCCTTCCATCTGGTTTTTGACTCTCTTGAAACATTTTTTTTCCAGGCAAAAACTTTTCTTGTTAGATTTTCTATAAGGTGTGATAATACCAAAATTAAAAAAAATAAATTGAAGAAATTGCGATTTGTTACATTTTTTAGGAGGACAGTTCTTTTCAGAATTCATGCTTTGATAGTTGATATTTAACATTTAAAATGCTTGCTAATTGTGTGATGTTGCAGGAAAACAAGGAGATACAAGGGGATGACATTCCCATTAATTATCTCTTCCTAATTGGACCTTCTTTAAGTTATTGTCTCTACTTGAATACTTTTCTTGTCTTCTCCATTAGGTGCCTTAAGTAAAAAGCTATAAACATGATATATACCAAAAGTCAAACAAGATAATGAGATTCTGTTATGAACATGGTTATCATTCTATCTTTCACATATCAAGCATCATCTGGTGCGCAGGGTTGCTTCAACAGTAGATGCTGTTTTGCTATCACATTCAGACACCATGCACCTTGGTGCCCTTCCTTATGCCATGAAACAACTTGGACTGTCTGCCGCTGTTTATGCAACAGAGCCTGTGTACAGATTAGGTCTCCTGACTATGTATGACCACTATCTTTCACGCAAGGTGAAGTTCTGGGAAAATTTCTTGATTCTCCAGAAAATCAATACTGGTTCAGATTTATTTTGCATGACTTGATCCTCAGGTGTGAGTCCTGCATGCTTTTGATATTTTTGTGCTGTTTTTGGAGAATTATAAATAATTGAAGACATATTCTATTGAAATCCTATCAACATCTCTTTATCTTCATCATGTGGGGGTTGGGTTATGAGATGCACTTTAGCTTGCGAGCATGAAATACAGCTTGGCACCTTGATTGGTATGGTCCATGCTTGATAAATATGCAGGAATTCATAATTGTCAAAAAATAAACTTGTAAAATTTGAAGAATCTGGGGGTAACTGATGATTTTAGAGGGAGTATTCTGAAGTTACTAAATTTCTTTGAATATTCTTTTCCAATTAAATGTCCATGTGTGTTCTCATCTCCATCAAATTCTGTTGCTGTTTGGCCCTGGTTGATGGAGTTATGACAATGTTAAAATTTTGCAGAGCAATGTTTTTTTCTGTTATTTTGGCAGTGCAACTGTTTGAAGGAATTCGTTTCGGTTTAAATATCTATTGTAACTGCATACCCTGCCTTAGATCAGGTATATGATGAACTTGAGTTCAGCTTACATAGATCTAAGTGGGTCACTACTTGCAACAAGAGTTCTTCCTTTTCTTGTGCCAAAGTAAAGACAAAGGGCCCACGGTTGGGTTCTAGATTAATAGGCTAGTCGCCAGCTCAGGCTGTGACATTACTATTCCCAAAGTAGTACTGTTACGTTGATATTGAAGCTGTAAGTAGATGGTTTCTGTGGTCTGAAATTGCCATCAAGAAAAAAAAAGAAGTTTGGGGATTCGAATATGGTGTGTTCTTCCAAAAGGATGGAGATCTTGGTCTAAGGAGGACACGATGGTGGAATTACACAGCCATTTATGTAAGGATGTTTGGAGTATTGCCAAGAAAGAAAAGAAAACCGATGGCCATAGTGGTTTCATATGTACATTTAGAAGGCTAGGACATTTGGAGGTCAGAAGGAAGCTGAGAAGGAAACAACTTTTGATTTGGTACAAAATCTTGCACATGAGAGACTTGTTTGCTTTTGCTTTTGATCATAGCCAAGGAACCACCTGTTGAACAAAGGTTAAGGTATTATTTGACAGAGTAAAACAACTTGTGGCATTTTCTCTATTCAAAGTGCATAAAATTATATAGAGAAATGTGCATTAAACTCCTTTAATTGGTTCATTAGCAGTACAAAACAGACTGGTAACTAGGAATCAACTTTTCTCATGGGGCTTTCTTCATAGGGGTGTGTCCTGGATTGTTTTTTAGTGGGGTCAATAATGATCTATCCATCACGCCATCATATCCTTAGTTCATCCAATATATTTATAATTGAATTATGGGGTCCATAAAAGATTTCTAGTGGAGTCATTAATCTATTTATGTCCAACTAACTTTTATTTATAACAAAAAATATCAGTGGGGTACATCCCCCCTGCTTGTTCATGAAGGTATTTGCATTTTGTTCAAGAAAATAATGATATTCAGCAAAATAAAAAGAAGAAGAAGAAGAAGAATGCAATTGTACAGATGAAGTCTTCCGGACAAGTAATGGAGTGTTAATTGGGTTGATGGAAGGCTGTTTCAACCCAAGTTCTATGAGTACATAACCACAGCTGGATCTCTTTTGAAGGTGCGTTAGGGTATTTGAACAAAACCAAATGGAAGTGAACACTGATGGCTGTTAAAAGTTGTTATGGTGTTGAGGAGAAATAAGTGGTGCTTAATTGTGTTGGAAATCTGTAAGTTAAAAATGTTGAAAAGCAGGGGTTCTGCTGAGGGTGTAAAGATACATGACAACTCATGAGCTACTCAAATTCGTCCCAGCCCAAAAGTCACCAACTCTACTAGCCTGAATCTTGAGTTACTGCTAGAGTAGAGCCAAGCTTGAGCTTCTTGGGGCTCGGTGTGTCAGTTTGCTTTCCTAATCGAGCTTCTACATTGACATTTATATTGTATAGTTGTGCAATGTATAAGGCTATAAGCTGATATATACTGCTTTTCTATTACTATAACAGGAAAATTGATTAAATTGCTGACGTTATAAATACATCGAAGGCAAAGGTGGTCATCAGTAGATTGTGGGCACGGTCTTTCTAGGCTTTGCATCTATAATATGTGTAATATGATGAAAACAGTCTTTTTTCCCTTGCAAAATGCAAATATTGCAGAACAGATTTCCATCAAGCAAAAAAGCCCACATTTCATTCAGACAGTTAATGCCTTCTGCTTGGTAGCCTAAAAAAAGAAGAAAATCTCTGGTAAACCGCTTTCACTACTCTCCTTCCTCCAATCAACCCTTCTCAATTTTCTTTTCTCCTTAGTCCCTACAAGTCCAGCAATGCTGCAAACAGGTACATCTCTGGTTCAACTGCCAAGATTGTACCTACTCATCAAGTCAATTTGATGTAATAGCAACAAGCGTCACTGTTAGAATCATGATGCACTGCCAGTCCATTCATTGCTTGGTATTCTGTTGTATTAATTATGGCTAGAATTAATACAATGTGGTGGTTGTAGAGCAGCATTTTTTTCTGGTGCTCTTGAATTAAGGATTGTGAGGAAGATGGTGAAAATGGGCAGCATTGATGGTGGAGGTTGGATGATCTCCATGATGGTGAAGCCATTTCAATGGAATCCCAATGTCCAGAAAATACTGGAGGACAGAGAAAACGAGAGTCTAAACTCAAGAAAACGGAGAATGCCTCACATTGGAACAATGGAAAAAGTTAAGGATTCCTTTTATGTAGAAGGTGCAACTTGGTGCCCTGCAATTTACTGGGCCAAGTCACAAGGACTCTGCAGCAGTACCAAGATGGCGCTGCCTTGATAGGACCCCAAACTAGAGTTCTCATGTGAATTGCACAGGTCACAAGAGCTTATGCTTGACTCTGACTCTCAAATTTACTATGATGCCCCAAATTGACCTCAAATAAGGTAGAAACCTGCCTGACTTGACTTGTCAACATCCCTTACAAGTTTCAGATTGACATCATTCATGATCAGTTGGAAATCTCTTGAGGAACACTTTCATGTTTGAGGCGTATGTGCTATCTATAGAAAAGAATATAAGAAAATAGCCTTTTACCTGTCAGAGATATTGCTGACAAAAATGAAGTGGTATCAGGGGTGTGAATACAAGTGAATGTTAATATCACCTACTATTGTTCATTTTCAAATTTAGCAAGTAGCAATGAGTATTGAAAAGAAAAACAATGCCTTGGGGTCTATGTGGCGGCATTGAACTAGATTGGACTGTACTGATTAAATTAAAAATGTCAGGTGTTGAAGTAAGCGTGATGTCTTGAACAGTGTGTAGTGTTTATTTTACTTCAAATTAGTCACAACTTTTTCTCAAAATTTCATATTGTTATTTTATCTTGATCCTTTGGAAAAATGTACTTTTGAATAGGAGGTGCATGTAGTAGTTTTTTCTGTAGATTTAAATAGAAAATGAGATGTTTACTTTTGTAGGAAGATCAGGGAACAATTAAGGGTTGAGAAAAATGTGGCAATGTTTGGTAAAATGAGAATCCATAAGCAGCACTTGCTCACTCTATAAAAATAAGTGCTGAACAGAAATTAGTGCCAAAAAGAGGTTACTGAGTGCTTTTGTAGGTTGTGATGTTAGCGAATGGCTTGCTGCTGTTAGCTCATCCAGGAAGTAAAAGAGCCAAAAAAAAAGTATGTAAAATAAATGAAATTGGGTTCGAGCATCTAGACTAGATTAACCTTCCAGCTGCTAGTACTCATGTCCAGTAGTAATTTTAGTGAAATGTGTATTTCAATTTTAATCTGTGACAGCGTGCTGTTTAGTTACCCTTTTTTCCCCACTGAAGGCTAGAGTACTATCTACCTATATAAACTAAGCTAAGATAAAACCAGCATGGAGAAAATATCCTCAACAAGGCTTATTCTGCACCCTTACACTCTTTTGAGGGGGTCACATGGAGTGCTTTAAGCTGCACATTTTATACATGTACTTTGCCGTGGTTTTTAGCTGTAATGCCAACATCTCTAACCTGCCTTTTGCTCTGCAGCAAGTGTCAGAGTTTGATTTGTTTACATTGGATGACATCGACACAGCTTTCCAAAGAATGACAAGACTAACTTACTCTCAGAATTATCATCTATCCGGTAAGTATTTCCTAATAAATATTCGTGTTTATTCCCAGTAGAGCATGGGCTGATGTCTGTCTTAGAAGGGGAAAAGTTAGATTGGGTGGGCATGAGAGTTAAAATTGATTGAATTGTGATGTTTGATATTTACTTTCTTTCTCAGTCTGATAGTGTCTTCTTTGGTTTACTTTTAGCATAGATGGCTTAGGTACATTGGAGTTGCTTTGTAAGTAAGATTTTGACAACCAAATGGCAGGTCCAGATGAGCCATTGCACGGCTACAGTGAATGAACAAATTTTTTGATTGTTAACTGGTAGCTCGGCCATCTCACTCTAGTTCTTTAAACTATGCTATTCATGTTAGGAAAAGGTGAAGGAATTGTTATTGCTCCACATGTGGCTGGACATTTATTGGGAGGTACTGTTTGGAAGATATCAAAGGATGGGGAGGACGTCATCTATGCTGTTGACTTCAATCATCGCAAGGAAAGGTATGTAGTTTGCTTGCTTGCACAAATGTGAGATTCACATATAAAAAGGAAAATCCTTTTCAATTTTTTTCATCAGGCATTTAAATGGAACTGTTCTAGAATCATTTGTGCGCCCTGCCGTGTTGATAACGGATGCCTACAATGCTTTGAACAATCAACCTCCTAGACGCCAAAGGGATCAAGAATTTTCAGGTTTCTCCCTTTTTATTTCTTCTCTCTGACTATGTGGAGTAATTGTATCTTTGGCACCATCTCTACCTCATTCAATGGAATGCTCTAAAAAACATCTAGAAAAAGTTTATATTTGTTTAAGGTTGTCCTCTATCCATTCAAGGAGTTGAAAAACATAAATTTGGCTTCTTTCTGAGATGATCTCATTTGTTTGACCTCTATATAATGTATTTTTAGATGTTGTCACGAGAACTCTCTCGGCGGATGGAAAGGTGTTGCTGCCTGTTGATACAGCAGGTCGAGTATTGGAACTCATTCTGATGTTGGAACAGGTTAGTTACCTGATTCATTCAAATACTTTCCTATTTAGATGTGCTGTCTAATGATTAATGGTAGGATCTGGATGGAAATTGCAGCACTGGTCACAACATCATTTGGCATATCCCATCTTCTTTCTTACATATGTGGCCTCAAGTACAATTGAGTATGTAAAGAGTTTCCTTGAGTGGATGAGCGATTCCATAGCAAAGTCCTTTGAACACACACGTGATAATGCTTTTCTTCTGAAGTAAGTGGCTTCTGTTTGGGCCTCACATTGCTTTTGTACATCGTGTTGCTTAATTGTGCTCTATATCAATGGTCACCACCAACTTCACCCCTCTCCAAAGAGTAGGGGAAATGATGTATTTGTTGAAAATGACTAGTTTAGACCCCTTTTTACATTATTTCAAGCCTCGATATGTGTTCTGTTTTTGGTAGTTATTTATGTATGAAGAGAGTCACTAGGCATTTATGTTAAAACTTGAAGGCATGTTACACTGCTGATCAACAAGGATGAACTTGAGAAAATTCCAGGTGGTCCAAAGGTTAGCTTACATGTTCATTTTGAATGTTACACAAGTTAATATATCTAGTTGTGAATGAAATCAATTTTTGTATAATATGTAGGTTGTTTTAACCTCTATGGCCAGTCTGGAAGCAGGCTTCTCTCATGATATATTTGTTGAATGGGCATCTGATGCCAAGAACCTTGTCCTTTTTACAGAAAGAGGCCAGGTAGATTTACATATGCTATCTATCTTCTGGCATAGACATTTGGAATTTTTGCTTAGACTCCAAATTATGACAGTGTGTTGAAAACCAAGGGGGAGGGAGAGGGAAAATCTGTTAAAAATAAGTTATTTGTAGTTATTGATAATTTCCCTTTTCTTTCTGTTATACTTTTCAACCAGATGGAGCCTCAAGAAAGTACCTTCTCCCACAAGGCAATTCTGATGATAAAGTCTTATTTTTAACTGAAGAATTGTTGCTTGGATTGTCCCTGCCACCCTTTTATTAGGAAAAGTTAATAACTTGGACTCAGATTTGAATCCTAGACCTAAGGGCCCATCTAAGGCATCAGGGCTGCAATCCTTGTTCTTGCCTTCTCAAGTGCCCAATGGTCAGGCCCATCACACTCTCTACTGGTTTGCAGCCCACATGAGGAGGAGATTTTAATTAAACAGCCTGGATTGAGTGGCATATTACTGACAGCGTTGTGAGTCAGCAAGGAACTGTACCTGAATGCATGAGCGAGAAATATACTCTTCTAGAGCTGCTATGGTGGCACCTAGGTGTTATTCTTATGGTAGCATCTCGGTGTTATTCTTTTCTTGTAATGCACAGTTCTCAGATGAAATTGTTAGTCTGACCTTCATCGTAGTTTTTGGGGAGATAAAGAAACATTATTCTAGTTAGTTCTCTCATCTGAAGTATGACTGGGTCCATTTCCTTTGATTGGCCTAGTGATGGTTAATCAGTTATTTGAAGTGCCAATTTTTGGTAACTTTCAAGATGTGAACTGAGTTAGAATTCAAATCGAACCATGTAAATTTTTCATAATTTATTTTGTATTTTTAAATTTTTTTAGGAATTTAGGTGAATTTAGTTTAAATTTTAGTATTATAAAAAAATTAGATACCCCATTATAAAAGTTAGAGACTTTCAATATATATTATTGCAAAAGGCCAAAAGGCCGATTACCCTCTATATAGGGGAATGAATTCTTGAGATCTTATTCTATATCCGATTTTTGCTTGTTGCTATTGCTTATTTGCTTATATTTTCACATTTTTAATTATCAATTTACTTGCATTTAACATAATCGTCGTTGGCATGATTTTTGCTTTTGCATCTTGGGATTGACCCTTAACACTTTAGTGTGTTTGGGGTCAACTTGGTTGGCGTCCAGTTCCTCAACGGAATGAACATGTCACACAGTTTTGTGGGTATGAACTCGGACTGTGACAAACAGCGAGAAACAATGGAAGAAGACCGCCTTGGGTGGTGGGGCTATTGAAGAAATTCAGTTGCAGTGTTTGGTTGGTGTGTCCCAAACCAAAAAGAATTGTTTCCTGGTTCTTGCTCTAATAATGATGTAATCCCAAAAAACTGGCTCATCAGGGATGTACTTTCAAGACAGTACTTCTTTCATTTTCATTGGCATGCTAATTCTGTGGGTAGTGGAGGCAATGTAAGGCAAGCCTTTCACAATGTGTACAAGTAGATATTGATCCCCAAAAAAACTGGTTCATCATGGATGTGCTTTCAGGATGAGTATTTTTGTTTTCATTTGGCATGCCAATTTTGTAGGTAGTGGAGACAAATTAAGGCAAGCCTTTCACCATGTGTATGAGTAGACAGCTGTTGAACAAGCTTGTGATTTAATGCTGCTTGTACATCTCAGACATATGGTAGTACAAATGAATTTGTTCTTGTTGCATAATGCATTTTTCTTTGCATATGGTCTTTCTATGCGCCCAACTTTTTATCAAGATAATATATACTGAAGCCTTGAGCTTGATATACAGTTTGCTACCTTAGCCCGCATGCTTCAGGCAGATCCGCCTCCTAAGGCTGTTAAAGTTACGATGTCGAAAAGGGTTCCTTTGGTCGGGGAAGAGTTGGCTGCATATGAAGAAGAGCAAAATCGGAAAAAGGAGGAAGCTCTTAAGGCTAGTCTTAGCAAGGAGGAAGAGTTAAAAGCATCATATGGCTTAGATCCTAATAAGGGTGATCCAATGGTAATTGATGCTCATGACACCCAAGGCTTATCAGATGGTACACTCATTTACAATTTGATTTTCCTTGGAATGATTTATTCTATTGCACTTTTTGTTTTGGTTGAATACCTTTTTAGAACATCTTTATTGGATGAAATTACTCTATTAGGATGCAGTATTTTCCTGTGAGAAGGTTGCTTTAATGTTGTTTTGTTTCCTTGAATGCTGAAAAATGCTATGCAAAATGTTATCTTTGTTTAGCAAGAACAAATCTATATTTGTGCTTTCTTATAATGCCAAATCCTAATTTAGAGTCATTTGAGATGCTGAAACACTGGCTTTGGTCAATATATAACCGTTCATAACAATTTGAAAGATATTGAACAGACTATGCATTTTCATTCTGTTTCATACATCTCAGATGAATTTGCTATTTGTTGTACAAATTTTTCTCTTGGGTGGCATTAGGAGTTACCTTTTTGTGATGAGGCATTCAATCCATTCATCCACACTGCTGATGCCATACAAGAATAGATGTATGGTTGGGTGCCATGCCACTTGAGGGTCTCCTAAGGATGTCCATTGGTATCCCCAAAACATTTCCATTTTCTTCTCTCCAATGAAGCATTTTAATCTGTGGAATCTCTTGGGAGATGTTCGTATTGGCTTTTTAAGGGAAACATTTGTGGATTCAAAGTATTGATTTTCTCACTGTGGGTCCTGTGTTCATGCAACTTAGTTTTCAACCTTAGAGGATGGTCACTGCTTTTCTTGCCTGCATTGAGATGATCTATTGTGGATAAGTTTTTCCCTTGAAACTTTTCTGTGTGTCTAGGCCTTTAGATGTGCATACCATGTTGGTGTCTTTTTGCCATGTACACTTAATTACTTTTGCAGAAACAGCCATTGGAATACTCCTTACTTAGCTGTTAATGGCACCTCTGACTGGGGCTGTTTCCGTGTGATCTGAGTCAGGCAGGGGAATCATGCATCTATCATACTACCACCTACATCTCTCAAGCACCCACTCTTAATGACATAAGTGTGTTCTCCATTTAGGCTTTGGTGAATATTGATAGCTTGATTGTTCATGATTACCAAAGTTGTGAATTCATTCTTAATGTGTGTACAAATCTAACCTGTGTTGCAAAAGTTGTCCATGCTGAGTTTTACTCAACAGTATCATGCTGTGGCAGGTGGCCTTCACAGTGGTGGACATAGAGACATTTTAATTGATGGATTTGTGCCACCTTCAACTAGTGTTGCCCCAATGTTCCCCTTTTTTGAGAACTCTGCAGCATGGGATGATTTTGGTGAAGTCATTAACCCAGATGATTATGTGATCAAGGAAGAAAATATGGAGGAAGCATCCATGCAGGTAGGTTTCCTTGTTAATTGCATTTCTTTTATTTTATAGCCTTTTATTTAGTTATCTATTTTGTATCTTGGGTTGTTCCTGTTGAATCTGTTGTAACAAGATTTTTCGTCATTTAGGCTATTTTTGTTTGTAAACTTGAAAGATGTGAATGCAGCTTAAATTAACAAGGAACTGAAATTCAATAGATATAAGAGAGTGAAAGAATCTTGACTTCCGGATGCTTTTAAGATGAGTCCAGGCTGGTTTTGCTTCAAAACAAATCTTTGTTTGTCAAATCAGCACTTTTTGTGTATTGTTGGATAGCTCTGTTTTTCTATGACAAAATCAAGGCAGTGATCTCTGAGTTCGAGATAACATCTGTTCTCTATCAAAGTTGATCATGATATCTTTTCCCTTAAATAATACTCTCGGATAGATGGTAGACTGTCTAGTAAGGGTTGTCTAGTTGGTTTTTTGTTGACTAGAAGAGTTGAAAGATTTTCTGTTAGGATGGTGAGCTTATGTTGCAGATTCTCTAGTGGGATTCCTAATGATGCGATATAGAATATTGTGTTAAATATATGCATTGAATAACAGTAGAGTAAAATTAGAGTGGATAAGTGTAAGGCAACAGGATGGTGGAACTTGACATGGAAAATTATGAAATCTAGAAGTAAAATGATGAAGGAAACCATTGGGATTGGAGCTTTCCCAATCTACAAAGAAACTGAGCTACACATATGTAATGAGAAGATAAAGCGTGGGTTCCATATGCAAGGTGGGGATTGTCTTGATCTTGTTTCTGTGCATCTTTGTTCATTAACATCTCTGTACATCTTCAAATTTACAACAGTTACGTAAGGAATACATTGTCATATCGAAAATGTAATAAACAACAGCCATGAGATTCTAGCAGAAATGGTTTTATGTGGTAAAGACTGAAGAGAGCTGGTGACAGATTCAGGATATCCTGGAATGTAACTAAAAGAATCATTACAAGGGAACTTTGAAAAGCATAAATATCTAGAGGTGCCAAAAAACTCCATTAATGGATTAATTTTATTAGCATATGATGACCTCTACACTAGATTAGGCACAAGGAGGGAGGCATGGAATGTACTGAGACTATAGTTCATAGACTCATAGCTGTTTGCTTAGAGGAAAGGTACAGAAAGGGGTTGCTAA
>JAOVVI020010530.1:0-13042 GCA_028571085.2 Nepenthes alata
TGTTCTTCGGACCCTGGCTCCCCTTCTGCTCGTGCCCTGGGGTTTCTTTCTACCTCCCCCTCGACTCCATCATTCCAAGCTTCCTACACTAAAGATGTGGTTCGGGCCAAACCCTGTGGTTCCAGTTCTGATGCTGGTGATTCCCAGTATGGATTGGATGCTCCGTTTCGAAAATCGGTGCTTGTGGATGCAGTGGTTGTAAACAGGGGCTCTACTGATCCTGAGCCCTATTTAGATGGTTCCTTCCCTTGTCTACCGGGCACTTCGTGTGCTAAGGCTGCGGTGGTAGGAGTTTTGCCCAGTTCATCCTCCACGCGCAAGAATGATTTGATTTCGTCTAATGGATTACTTGGAATTCCTATCGATTCACCAAATTTACAGTTTCCAAGTGAGGCTGTTAAATCTTGCCGTGGCCTCCAGCAGGTGGATTCGGGATACCCTGGCAGCTCCCTTGATGCCACCACTCCTCCAGCTGCTATCGCCTTTCCTTCTGTTGCTGCCGCCTGCCCCCATGGAGCTTCGTGGTCCTCCGTGGTTCAGATGAACTCTCCTGTTGGTGAGTCATCCCTTAAATTCTTCCCCCCAATGTGTCTAATGTGGCGAACACTATCCCGTCCCCCCATCTGATGTCATTTTGCAGGGTGAGAACTTGTGGGGTGCTACATTAGTGGGCTACTTTATTGGCACTCCTCTGCATTTTAATGCTGTCAATAGTATCACTAAGAAGATCTGGACTCATTTTGGACTTAATCATGTGGCTGGAAACATGCAAGGTTTTTTCTTCTTTCACTTTTCTTCAGTTAATATGCTTCAAAAATGCTTGGCAAGTGGCCCGCGGTCAATTGGTGATCGCCCCCTTTTTCTTAAGAAATGGGAGCCTAGTATGGTTCTTTCCAAGGAAGAGCACAAGACATATCCCTTGTGGATCACATTGACCGGGGTTCCTGTGGAATACTGGACACCCCTGGGGTTGAGCTGGATAGCCAGCGCCATCGGCAAACCTATCCTACTCGACCCTGTGACTGAAAGATTTGAACACATGGGCTTCGCTCGGGTCTGTTTTGTCGCTGAAGTGGGTGCTCAACAGCCTGAGTCTATTAAAGTTCAATCGGGCTGCCGAGGTGAGAACTCTGACTGCCCCTTCGCTGAAATTAAAATTAAGTATCATTGGAAACCGCCTCGGCGTGGTCCCCCTCGGAAGAATGGGGATAAGGCCCCTCCCTCAAATCCACCTGGTGTTCATAAGGTTGAGGGAAAAGCCAAGGTATAACCTACATCCTCGCGTATTAAATCTTCACTTTCGCCTGTGAACCCAGCCGGTGTTGTCTCCCCCGTTGGGATATCCGATCAAAAGTCCATTGCTGTAGCCAATTCCTTCAGAATCCTTCAGGAAACCTACCTGGATGACTCTATTGAGAGAGGTGATTCTTCAGGCAACCTTCTTGGTCATCTAGGTGAGCCTTCCCTGGGTCCCCCTCTCAATGAATCTGGCTTAAATCCTCCCCAAGGATCCATGTCTGTCGTGCTCCTAATCAAGTCCGTAGTCAAAAAGGAGCATGATGGGCGAGATGTCCATCTTATGTCCCCCCTGCCCCAGATAGCCACAAGTCCTGTTCTGGCCTGGTTTGTCCCTTAGAAGAAGCCCCTGCTAGTGACTATCATTTTTGTGGACAAAGTGAGGTCCTTGGCTCATTGACAAGACCTGTTCAGTCCTCTCCCACTTCTGGCCCTATGATTCTTGCTAGGAAGGACCTTCCTTTGAGGTCTGTGTCCGGCTCTGATGAGTCAGATTATAATGGTCATGACTTTAAGACTAAAAGTAGAGGACGTAAATCCTCAAAAAAATGCAACAAACCCCTGGGGCCTAAAAAGTTGATTCCCCCTTTGCCAGTTCCTCATGAATAACATTGCATGTTGGAATGTGAGGGGACTTAATGGGATTGTTAAAGCCCATAAAGTCCGTAACCTTATTAGCTCCCACCTCTGTTCTATGGTGGGTCTGGTTGAGACAAAAGTTGTGGAGAAAAAGTTGACTTCCATTTTGGCTAGAATAAATCCGTAGTGGATGTGGTCCATGAATTACTCTTATATCCTCTGGTGGGAGGATATGGGTGGGATGGGACCCCACTAAGGTGGATTTAAAAGTTCTCCTTAAGGAAGATCAGGCTATCCATACTGATGTGCTTTTCCTTGATAATAACATCCGCTGCCTCTTGTCCTTTGTTTATGGTGATAACCTGGAAGCCACTCGTAGACTACTTTGGAGTAGCCTTAGGACGATAGCGGGTCTCCCGGATGACCTCCCTTGGGCGGTCCTTGGAGACTTCAATGCTATTCAATCGGCGTCTGAGGCCCTTGGTGGTTCCTGGTCCATATTTGCAGAAAATTGGATAGAGTGGTTGCCAATGGCTCTTGGCTTGATCAATTCCGAAGCACTAAAGCTGTTTTCCCGCCGGCCAAGTTATCAGACCACTCCCCCTGCATTCTCATTCCTGTGGATAAGGCGGCTAGAAAGCACGGGATCTTTAGATTTAATAACTTCCTCACTAAATCACCAAGCTTTCTTCCTACGGTCCAGGATGTCTGGAAGAATGTGACTGATGGTACACCTATGTTTAGGCTGATGGTATACCTGGGGGTCCCCCTGATCACTACTCGACTCTCAGTATCTGATTGCAAATCTCTCACCGACCGTATTACTAGGAGAACTACTTCCTGAAAAAATAGGTGGCTCTCATTTGGTGGGCGGGTGCAACTTGTTGCCTCCATTCTCTCGTCCATCCACCTTTATTGGACCTCTATTTTTATTATTCCCAAGTCCACTCTAAAATCAATTGATTGCCTCTTGCACCGTTTCCTTTGGAATGGTTCTGCAGAAGGCAAGGCAAATGCTAAAGTGGCTTGGGATGACATTTGCTATCCTAAGTCTGAATGCGGTTTGGGCATTAAGAATCTGATTGCTCAGAATAAAGCTCTTATTTGCAAGCTTCTTTGGCATCTCATCTCTAAAGACCCTAACTCGGCCTGGTCTAATTGGATCTACAAGAATAGAATTAAGGATAGGTACATTTGGACCCTCAATGTCCCGGCAAACTTTGCCTCTTCATGCGCTCCCACTCTTTGAAGGAGATTGGGGACGGTTCAGACACTTTTCTCTGGCACGATAACTGGCACCCTCTGGGCCCCCTGGATGAGATTAGCTCTTATCGTACTCGCCTGGTATCGGGTTTGTCCTGGGATGTTAAGGTCTCTGCTATTATTAGAAATAACCATTGGGATTGGCCTAACCCTTATGATATGGAGGTATCTCATCTTGTGGAGCATATGTCGTCTTACCCCCCATGCAGCAATCAAAAAGACACCCTGACCTGGATTGGGAATGCTCTCCGTAAATTTTCGACTAGGTCTGCGTACATCCTCATTTATCCTCCCAAATCAATGGTTAACTGGGCCCCCTTGGTGTGGGGTCCATCCCATATCGCTGCTCACGTGTTTACACTGTGGCTGGCTATCAAGGGCAGACTTAATACCCTCGACCGCCTCCACGGTGTCCCAAACCTATCCCCTAGATGCTCTCTTTGCAATTCGGGTGACGAGGACCATTGGCACCTTTTCTTCTCCTACCCCTTCTCTAGTTCCTTACGGGTTAAAATCCAAAGACATACGGGTATTCTTTGGCCCCACTCCACTTGGGATCAAAATATTTCTTTAGCTGTAACTTTATGGAAAGGGAAAAGCTCATTGGCCCTTTCGAAACGTCTCTCTCTGGCAGTCTCGGTCTACTACATTTGGAAGGAACGAAATAATCGTATCTTCCAAAAATTCCCCCTCAAGATACCACCCAACTTTTCTCTTTGATTGTCAATGTCGTGCGGCTTAAAATGAAGACCGCCAAGGATATTAACAATAGTGCCTCCAAGCCGATTCGGATCGGCTTGTGCTTATAAATAATAATAATAATAATAATAATAATAAATAAATAAATAAAATTATATATATGTATATAGATATATATATTTATATATATCTATATATCTTATTGGGATAGATTGTATTTGGTTCTCACTTATTTGGGCGTGGTTTTTGTTTGTTTGCTTACTAGTTTCTTAGTAGTTTTGTAAAGATTGGGTTGGGCTGCCTCATATTAAGATTTTCTACTGCCTCCTTTTCATATGTTCTTTCCCCCCCCAAAAAAAATAAAGAAGAAGAAAAGAAAAAAGAAAGAGAAAGAAAGAAGGTGTTTCCCGAAAAGAAGAAAATATGTGCTACCTGCCTCCGGATAGCATTTTAGTCCGATGAGGCCGGTTTTTTGTTGTTTCTCCTTGATCTCTCCTTTCCCTCCCCCCAAAAAAAAAAAATCACTGTTGCTTTGCATCTGCTACATATGCCTTTGGTTGCTAGACCCCTGTGGGGGTTGTACGGGAGGTATGTTATTGATGCTGATGGTTTGCCCGGTAGTGGATTGGCTGAGACATTCTGATGCCGTTGGAGTTGGGGCAGCTGGGTCCACATTCGACTCTCTGGTTTGAAGCATGATGCATCTCAATGATGATTCAGTTGATTGGGCCCCATTACTTTGGCTCTTCTATATCGGCTTTATGTGTTGTTGCTGCAGTGGGCTTGCCCGGCAGTGGTTTGGGTGAGTTGTTCTGGTGCCGTTGAAGTTGGGGCTGCTGGATTCACTTTGACCATCTAGTCTAGAACATGTTGCATCTCAATGATGCTTCAACTGCAGCTCTTGCTGTGTATGGGGGACCTGATCTGATTTCCTTGTTGATGTTGATTGCAGATTGTAATGTTGGATTGAATTAAGCTTGTGCTGTGGGTTGGCCATGTTTTATAAATTGTACAGTATCAAAAGAGTATTGGGTAGGCAAATCTGGTGTGTTTTTGCTACTGCCCCTTCTGGAAGCCCGAGGCCCAGTTTGGATGAGAGAGTATTGTGTGGTGCAAAATCCTGTGTTGGATTTTGGTTTGGTGTGGTTAGTGTATTGGTGTGGATGGTGTGGTAGATGCTGTGCTGCCATCTTCAACAGTATGCTCGAAGGAATATGAAGATCTGATGCTGAAAATGTAGAAGCAAGCAGGTTTTCTCATGCTGGACCAAGGGTTCTTTATTGCCGATGGCGAATAGCGAACTCTTAGGTTGTTATATGTTTGGGTGATTGGCATATACCATCGCGTCTATGATTTAATTCCAAGTCGGAAAAATACTTAAAAATATATCATAGGTTGTATAATTTTTTTTCTTTTTAATACAATTGACTTACTTACCAAAAAAAAAAAATAATCATACATGACTCGGGCTTCAGACCACATCAGCAGAGCCCACACGGCCAAGCCTCCAAGCCATGAAATCGGTCAACCTAGTGTGATGACTAAGTAACCGGCCAGCAACCCCACTAGAGGATTTTTTTTTTTTGAACAGCAAGCCACGATAGGTGAAACTAGATCAGCCAGCAATAAGAAACCAATCCGGTCAATACCGCAGCCCACGAAGCAGAAAACAGGCCAACCAAGGCAATCCACGTCAGCAAATGCCAAGATCAAAACCGGCCAGCAAAGAAGCATACCCGTCCCAGGCATCAGACCACGTCAGCAGAACCCAAGTGGCGATGCCTCTAAGACATGAAATCGTCCAATCAAACGCGGTGACTAAGAAACTAGCCAGGAACCCCACAATTTTTTTTACCACGTCAGATAGAAATAGGATCAGCCAGCAGAGCAAATCATGCCCATGTCTACAGAAACCAATCGACATAAACTAGTAGGCCACGTCAGCTTGGAGTAAGAAAGGCTTGAAAAATGGATCGAACCCTTCCAAGCCAGCTGTCCAAGTCAGCAGAAACCAAACTGCCATCCAGCAAGAGAACCCTAATCGCAATGGGCCACTTCGAGAGCTTCAAGCCTGCTTAAACAACTTGGGTGAACCCAATGAAAGAGACGCCCAAAAAAATGGTGACAGTCAGTAGGCGGCGTCCCGTCTCAGGACTGCAAGGGGAATGCTCGATCTAGTCAAAACCTATATGTCCCTATGAGCATCAGCAACATGGGAAGCCTCTAGCTTTTCCTGCACAGCAGCTGTAATCTGGTAAGCCAATTGGGATTCATTCCTTGCAATGTCCTTAAAAAGACGTTAGTTTCTCTCCCTCCAAATAAAGTAGACTGAGGCCGCGAGGGTGAGGCAGAAGGAGCGGGCTTTGAAGCTTTTGTCCTTCCAGTGATTGGCAGCCCATAAGATGTTGGAATGCCAGTCTAGATAAGGCCATATTAAACCAACCTTAAGGCACATGAGACGCCAAACAGTCGAAGAGAATGGGCAGTCAAAGAAGAGATGGCTATGACTTTTCCTACCGTTAGAGCAAAGGACACAAGACACAGAGATGTGAAGGAAATTACTCACCCTATCCAGAGTACTGAGCCTATGGCGAATAGCCAACCAGAGGATAAAGGCATGAGCAGGAATGAACATGTCGCCCCAAACAAGGCTAGACCACGCTACTACATCTTTTGGCTCTTAGCAAATCCCGTAAACAAATTTAGCTGTGAAGACCCCAGACCGATCGGCTGTCCAGAGGGCCAGTCCCTGCGGGAAGGTTCAGGGAAGTAGGGGGCATACTATCCACAATACTTGCAACCTCCATGTTAAACGGGTTTGGCCACCTCCATAAACCATTTATGATAATATCCTTGACTGTTGCATCAAGAGGCAACCCGGTAATACATCTGATCCTTTCATTGAATCGATCACAGAGAGGACCGAGCAGATGTCAATTGTCAAGCCAAAGAAAAGTGTCTGCTCCATTACCAATACGGTAACGAATCTTAGGGCGGAGAGCAGTCCGGAGTTTCATCAGCTTTTTCCAGCTCCAAGGGGCTGAGTCCGGGACTTTGATAGTCCAAATGCAATGATCTTTGATCCGATGATCGTGACACCAGGAAACCCAGATGGAATCCAGATCTTTAGAGATGAGCCGCCAGAAATGCTGACTCATAAGAGCTTTATTAGAAGCAAAGCCCAAGCCGCCTTCCCCTTTCGGGGTGCACACATCTTTCTAGGCAACTTTTGTAGAAAATCTGCCTTCAAAGGAGCCATGCCACAGAAAGGTCCGAAGAGTCTTGTCAATGCTGTTTAACATGGATTTTGGAAGGATGAACATGGAGGCCCAGTAGTTGTGGATAGTCGAGAGGATGGAGGAAATAAGCTGCAGCCTCCCAGCAAAAGATAGCCAGCGATTCTTCCAAGATGAAATCCTATGATGAATTCGATCTAGGAAGGGTTTACAGTTTGAGATGGAAAGCTTCGTGGTGAAGAGGGAAACTCCAAGAAATCTGACAGGGAGAATGCCTCTCTTGAACCTGAGAATGTCAAGGATAGCCTGAGAGGTATCCTCACTAGCAAAGCAGCAAAAAATTTCACTCTTATCCAGATTGGGGGTAAGGGTAGATAGGCTACTGAAAATTTTTAGGCTCTCGTGAATAGCCTGGATAGATTTGCGGTTAGCATTCGCGAACATAAGAAGGTCGTCAGCAAAACCAAGCATCACAATTCGAGAGCCTTCGCATTTCCTGTGGAAATGAAAATCCGGATTAGTCATTGCCATTCTATCCAGAATATCGTTCAGGACTTCCATCCCTAACACAAAAAGATAATGAGAGAGAGGGTCCCCCTGTCTAAGACCTTTAGCACCACGAAAGAACCCTACATATGCTCCATTTAAATTAACGGAGAACGAGGTAGTGGTGATGCATTGTTTGATCCAATTGACCATTGGGAGAGAAAAGTTCATCAGCTCAAGGACAACCAGAATGAAGTCCCAATGGATGGAGTCGAAGACCTTCATCAGATCAACTTTAAGCACACAACGAGGAACCCCCTTATTAAGGTGGTACCTATGAAGTAAATCCTGAGCTAGCAGAATATTATCTCCAATGTTCCTTCCATCAACAAAGGTTGTTTGACAATTGCCGATATGGAAGGGGAGCAAAGGCTGAAGGCGAGAGGCGATGATCTTAGAAATGATCTTATAAATGACATTACAGCATGTAATGGGCCAGAAGTCGGAAACGTTCGAAGGCGATTTGATCTTCGGGATTAAGTACAGCAGAGTCGCATTGATCTGCTTCAAGATTTTCCCATGGTGGAAGAAATCTTGAACAACTTCTATAATGGACGATCCAATTTCATTCCAAGCATCTTTGAAAAACTTTGCAGAAAATCCATCCGGACCTGGGGCTTTATTATCATCAATCGAGAACAGGGCCAGGCAGACTTCATCGACAGAGACGAGGCGATAGAGGCTAGGGCGGAGGTCATCTGGCACAGATTTGAGGATAAAAGGATGGAGGCTCTCCTTAGAAAATGCCCCGCCCGATCTGCCCATACCGAGGAGGTGAGTACAGTGATTGATATGGTGTTACACTTCCTCCAAATTACTCGTGGGAGAACCATCCTCTTTGGACAGGGAGAAGATCCTATTTTTGTTGTAATTACCAGCAATGGAACGAAAGAAGTATTTTGAGCATTGATCACCATCCTTAATCCATCTAATCTTCTCCTTTTGCTGAAGGAAATCAAGCTCAGTTCGCAGGGCTCTGCGATATTTAACTTTTAACTCTTCTTCTTCATCAACCACTAGATGAGAGCCAGAATGAGGGCCATTCCTCTCGAAGTTCTCTAGTTTCATCCGTGCACGGGCGACCTCTTCATGAACATTGCCCGAGTTTTGATTTAAATCTTTAAACTTGTCTTGGAGGAGACAAAGTTTAGAGACAATCCGAAACATGGGAACTCCCCGGATACAGCTACCCCAGTATTGACAAACAATGGGAATAAATTGGGAGTGGAGCGTAAGGAAGTTATTGAAGCAGAAACTTCCAGCTTTTGGGGACCTCCAGATACAGGGGTAAAGTATGCATAGAGAGTGATCCGAGAGCCAAACCCCAAGGAGGCTATGGAAGGGATATCCGAGAGCCAAGGATCATTAACCAACACTCGATCCAGTTTATGAAAGTCACGGGATCCAGGATCTCTCCCATCATTCCAAGTGAAGAAGGCGCCGTCATAGCTCAGGTCATGCAGTTCACAATCAATGAGGAAGCTATCGAGAGCTCTAGCACTGCTTCCATGCCAGGAACCCCCCAGATTTTTAGAGGGAGCTCAAATAGCGTTAAAGTCCCCCAAAGCAGCTCAGGGCTTGCTGAAGATAAGGCGGTGGATGGCGCGCAACTCATCCCAAAGGGATCTCCTGTCAAGCTCAAAGTTAGATGCATAAATGAAAGATATGAAACAGGATTGGACATTGGTTTTGTTAAGAATTTTGTAGTGGATGATTTGAGGAGTTTTTGACAAAACGCTCAAATCAACAGATGTGGCATCCCAACCAATCCAAATGCGTCCAGAAGGGGAGTTGGAGTAATTCCACTCCCAGTTCGAGGAGGGCATCAACAAATGGGATATATGGGCAGCCTTATTTTCTCTAACCCGCGTTTCTACAAGACCAACAATGGAACATCTAGATGACAAGATAAATTGTTTGACATCTTAGATTTTGGGAGCCCCATTTTGCCCCCGAACATTCCAACACGCTACACTAACCATGGGGCTTGGAAGTAGGTGAATATCTTCTTTTAGGCCCCTTGGATTTTTTCAAAATCGACTTAGGCTGAAAATTTTTGCCAGCCTTCTCTACAAGGGCCGGGGGAGGACAGCTAGGCGACATTGGGGTAGGTACTTTGGAGACCCCAGCCTCCTGCAGAATCAGGGAACAAGAACTTGATCAAAGCTCTTTAGACCTTGATCAATACCTGAGAGACTGTGATCTTGAGGATGTTTGCCATGAAGGTATGCATTACACCTGGAATAATGGCCGAGACCCACCAAACCAAATATTTAGAAAGTTAGATAGAGTCGTTGCAAATGGGCAATGGCTTGATCATTTCAGAACGACCAAAACCCAATTCCCCCTGCCAGACTGTCAGACCACTCCCATTGCATTCTTTTTCCTTCTGATAGGTCGATAAGAAAACAAGGGATGTTTCTATTTAATAATTTCTTTACCAAATCCCCAAAATTTTAACGTGTGGTTAAGGATACTTATGAGGATGGGATCAACGGCACACCCATGCAGTGTGCCCATTTCGATTATCGGCCCATTTCCTGCTGCAATGTCATCTATAAAGTGATCTCGAAGATAATTATAAATCGAATAAAGATGACATTACCCTATCTTGTAGACAAGTGCCAAACAACCTTTGTTGCTGGGCGTCAAATAAGTGACAATATCCTTCTGGCCCAGGAGCTTCTTCATAAGTGTCATATCGGTCACGATCCTCCCAGATGTACTATGAAGATTGATCTTATGAAAGTGTATGACTCGGTCTACTTGGATTTCATTATCACTATTCTGTCTTTAATGAAATTCCCTCCTCAAATGGTTGAGTGGATAAGGCAATGTATTACCACTCCTTCGTACTCTGTGAATATTAATGGGGAAGCGGTCGGTTTCTTCAAGGGGCATGTGACGGAATGAAATTTTTTTTTGTAACACAGGATCACAGATGTCATCTAGGATCCAAATACCTTTAACCACACGAGGTATAGCAGAAGTTATTCTAACACTTGCGGAAGCATTCATATTCATTTCAAAATATTCATTCCCGAATACATAACCAAAATGTCTAACTATAAAAGCTCATGATTCATAATTGAGACATTACAATGATATTTTCCAAGATAACTTCTGAGTCTTTTCTAATTCTTCAAACAAGCTCTAATCACTCCAACTCGTCAGGTACCAACTCTAAAGTCTTATCTGTAAGGGGGGAACAGAAAAAAGTGAGCCGAAGCTCAACAAGGTGCATGCCGAATATCATAAAACATCTGTGCTATCATATGGATGCATAATTATCAATAAACAGTGGCGGATTAGAAAACTGAAGTAGTCAATATAAAAAAATCAGAACAGACTCATATGCAATACTATAATCAATACTTAGCCTGATGAAGGTCGAACAGAAGGTCGAAGCATAAAACAGAGTCTTCTTTTATTCCTTTGCTTGCGAAGAGGGCATTAATCGAGAATAGATTGTGTTTAGTCCACACAATCCAAGGACAATAACTGAACAGAAGTATCCCGTCTCGTGGGATCGGTGTGCCCTTTGAAGCTAGGCCAGAACTAAGCTTTCCTCCTGACCGTAACGACCCGAGGACATGACGGACCACAAATAGCTCCATGGACAGAGTTTGCTTTCCATGTGACCGTAACGCCCCGAGGACAGGGCGGACCACAAATAGCTCCATGGACAGAGTTTGCTTTCCTCCTGACCATAACACCTCGAGGACAGGGCGGACCACAATTAACTCCATGGACAGAGTTATCCTCGATTACCACCATAAAGTCCTATGGCATTACCAGAGTTTCTTGGCTCCCAAAGGTTAACATCTGAACTTATTTATCTTATCACACAGCCAGTTCATTTTTCTCGGAAACCGGAGTTCATTTGCATTACAAAGCCGGAGTTTATTTTTAATATAAAGCCGAAGTCCATTTTTTCAAAAGTTTGAATTTATCTTATTAAAAAGCCAGAATTCTTTTTCGATAAAAGCTGAAGCTCAAGTGCCGGAGTTCTTCTTCTTTTTTAAAAGGGACGGAGTACTTTTCATCAAAAGTTTGGAGCTCTTTTTCTTAAAATTGGAGTGCTTTTTCTCAAAAAGCCGGAGTGTTCGAAAAGCCGGAGTGCTCAAAAAGCCAGAGTACTAAAAAAGCTGGGGCGCTCAAAAAGTCGGAGTACTCAAAAAGCCGGAGTTGTGTTTTCATGCTTTAAGGGCTGGACCTGATTTTCTTCTTACGCGAGCCGGACTTCATTTACAAGGGAGGAGGCAGGTTTGGTTTTACAAGGCTGGTTTTGATTTTTCTCCTAAGGCAAGCCAGACCTCTTTTAGGCTTAAGGGGAAACCAGACATAATTTCTGTAAAATCGGACTTGATTTCTGTAAAATCGGACTTGATTCTTAAAACTCGACTTGACTTCTTTGCAAGGCAGGACTTGATTTTATGCTAAAGGGGGACCAGTTTAGATTTTCGTCAAGGGTCGAAGCTCTTTTTACATCACGGGAGGGCCGGAGTCCTCTTTGAAGGACGGACTTCCTTTTTGCATCAAGAAATTCCGGACTTAATTTTTTTCAAGGAAAGGCCGGTCTTGGTTTGTTTAAGGAAAGGCCGGACTTAATTCACTTCATTACATCATGGGAGGGCCGGAGTCCTTTTTGAAGGATGGACTTCCTTTTTGCATCAAGAAATTTCAGACTTAATTTATTTCAAGGAAAGGCCGGTCTTGGTTTGTTTAAAGAAAGGCCGGACTTAATTCACTTCAAGGAATGGCCGGACTCCTTTTATTTCAAGGAAAAGCAAGACTTAATCTAATCATGCAATAGGGCCGGACTTGATTTACTCTTGCAAAAAAGGGGCCGGGCTCAATTATTTCATGCAAATAGGCCGATTTTGATTTTCATAAGGATAAGCAGATTCAGATTTAATCATGCAAACAGACCGATTCTAATTTCATCATGCAAATGGCCGAAGTTGATATGCACAGGTCGGACATCATGCAAATGTGCCGGATTTCATGCAGTTCATAAGCAGAAAGGCAGATTCATGAAAACTGATGTAAAATGGAACTTAAAGCATACGTCAGAATATACTTGAAGCGAAACAGAGCGTAGTATAATTGCAAATGAACTGAACTTAAAAAGTGGCATCCGAAGTATCTTGCAATGTTCTTAAAGTATGAACTTAAAAGCAGCGTCCGAAGTAACTTGCAGTAAAGCATAAATTTCAAAGCAGATTAATATTCTAAAAGCATGAACTTAAAATAGTGTCCGAAGTAACTTGCCTGAGAGTTGATTGCCTAAATTTTTACCGTCTTGAAGCTTTTCCCCTTCAGTCTATTCCTTCTGCTTGCCTGTGCATCAACCAGCGCCGGTTTATATAGAGGAGGGGTTTGGTGGAGTAAGTGGGGTAAGTCACTTACTCCCGTACTTG
>JAOVVI020010531.1:0-13042 GCA_028571085.2 Nepenthes alata
GTTTTATTTCTCGACGCCAGAGAGAGAATCAAGTGACCTGAGGTTCCTATTGAGCTCTGAAGCGCCATGTCTATAATCGTGGACCTCACGATTAAAAGCTAATTGATACTCTAGATTGATGGTCATAGGGAATGCATGAGACTCACCAACTCATTTAAAGTTCATTTTTTTTTCCTATTTAGCCTATAAACATATAATCTAACTGCTTACAGGGAACAAAGTCTATGTGCACTGTTCTTATCCACGGTATAATTTAAGATTTGACCCAAATGACTTGTTAAACATTTATTTCATCCAACTCATTAATAACCGTCTTACCAATCTTATAGCTACGAATATTTAAGAACGGAGCTCATACAGAATTAGAATCTGAGCAGAATTTTATCTTGACTATAAAATTACATGCTCGATATTTTATGCAAGAATGTACTGATAAATTGACACAAAACAAAAAGTAACTGCGTTGCAATAAAACTGATCATTAAATAATATAAATAGTTTTTAAAATACATCCAAAGGGGAAGATACTAACAAAGGCATCTAATATGACAAACTGAAACCAACACTACGCCATCATGGAAGGAGGAATGGCACGACTTTAAAACCAATTTCATAGCATTAGGAACGGGGAACACACAAGAATGGCGACTCACGTATGTAGCCTCCTTTTGGTCGCTCTCACGGTGTTAGTCCTGCCACTAACGAATTACAGAAGATCAAAACACAATTTCAGTCTTTGCACCCTTTTCTTCAGAATATATTCTGCATCTTGATGGGGTTGGTAGAAGGCTTGGGTCAATCGCTACCAATTAAGCAATGAGGTACAAACCAATAATGGACCATGTAAAAAAAATATATCTAAGGGAGAGAATCATTTTTGTTTTGGCATAAAAATAAAAAATAAAAATTCACCAAAGCCAAGGGGTCAAATCTCTAATGGCTTAGCCTTGCCAATGTGGCCCATACTATTCACAAGATCTTTGCGGGAACAAACGGGGAACAAGTTTACGTCCTTCAGGACTTCCAGCCGCCACAGAACATACGGAAAGCTTAGCTGATCCCGCGAAGTAAAACGAACCACTTCATTGAACCAAAGGCACATGAACAGGTTAGTCAACGGTGCATGCTTCCTCACGATGATGGAAGCTTCACACAAAGCTGCACACAAGACCGATCATCAGATAATGGATACAGAATCTGATTTCAAAATCAAATTTATGGTTGTGCGCTGGACTTCTATAATTCAATTGACCTTTTTCCCACCAGGATATTCCAAATCAAAACGTAATTTCAAGTTCCACATCATCAACTGCTACTACTGTATGCTACCACAGAGAGAAATGGCACACGTAACAACATACCTTTCTTTCCATTGAATCTCTTGTCCTCGGGAAGGCCATCGAGGCGATACTGAGTTGTTTGCACCTCAACTTCTTCTGGGGTGGCTTTGTGCTTATGAACAACAGCTTTAGCTTCATCATACACGCTACTACGAGCTCCATGCTCTGAAATTGCAATTACTGATTTTGAACGCCAAAGTAGAGCTTCCAATACACCCAAAGGGTCCCTCCGGAATTGAGACTTTGAGTCCACCCATATGGAGTACCGTGCATGCGGAAATAGACGATGGCCCAACATCTTTCAAAAAAAAAAAGAAAAAGAATTGCAGATGAATACAAGGTCATCTGGAATAAATTTGATTTAACACAACCAATTATGCATAAAATTAAAACACCTGACCATCACAAAACCAAGCTTGATCTGGTGGTGTTGGGGAATCTGTCTTATGCAGCCATGGTGAGAGATGACATGGAAATGGCAGCCATGCCACAGATTCTGCTCCATGAAGAGAGACTTCTCAACATGGTGTTTGCAAATGAAGATCACAAATGTTGAATTCTTAAAGCTGACACTATGTTGCCAACTTGAGACCAACAATCTTCAAGAAATGCCGAATTTAATCGTGCAAATGAATCTGGCAACAGTGTGCATTGTGCAACATGGATTGCCTTTGATTAAGGTTGCATCTGGGGTGAAAAAGACTTTGAGCAATATTACCAGCAAGGCCATTAGACCTGCTTGCAAGAACGGCTAACTGCTCAGAAACCACTAGGATTTATTGTTTAAATAATATGGTGGAAGAAGTCCAAGTGATACGCCCAGTAGCAGAAACCCTTAGTCCGAAGATAGCATGGAAGTGGATGCGAAAAATGTATATTGAATGTGGCAAGCAGGGTCATAGTACTGATATCTACCCATGGAAAGGAGAGTGCATAGGATGTGAAGTTAACTTTATTTTTCTAGTATTTTCCTCTGATAAAAGAAAGGAATTCTACTAAATTCATCTAAATGAATAACCAAATTCATTTTGTCCAGGAAGTCTCAGCAATTGCTTAATCAACAAAATAAAAATATCCATACTTGAGCCTTGTTTTGCACGCAAGTAACTTTCATGTTTGTGATACATGATAGTCAGGATTGTGGCTTGTAGAGTCACAATGGGATAATTTTAAAGTAATCCTTCCTGGTTGCTGGATTTTACTACATGGAATGTTAGAAGCTCGAATAAGCCTCATAAGCAGCAAAAATAAGGCAATTTATTGTCCAGAATAAGCTCAAGTTACTTGAGACTAGAACTAATGCTCCTTGTTTGAAGAAATTGTTAAATGCTACTTACAGGGGCTGGGGATGGGATGAATAGTTATTATTGATCTGAAATGGTAGCATTTTGCCATATGCAAAACAAGGATTACTTGAATGTTACATTGGAGGCTGTGCTCAGAAGATCCATTGCAGAGTTGAAAGGACGGATGTGAAGTTCAGCAGTGTCATTCCTATTGAGGATGCCGTGAACACAGTAGGGCAAAAGAATATCACTATGGGGACAATAAGCTACTTTTGCATCTACCTGCACAGCCTTAGGCTAATGGGAGATTATAATGCCATACTTTCACAAGAGGAAAATGTTGGTTGCCAAGAGTTGGTGCTTAGACCATGTGAAGACATGATGATCTGTCTTTCAGTGCTGGGTTAGAATATTTAGGTAGCAAAGTTCTGTTTATTTGATGCAATAACCAAGATGTAGACGCAGTGATCATGTGCAATCTTTATAGAGCAGTTGGTGATGCGCAGTGGCTTTTAAAGCATAATTCCTCTGGAGCAGATTCAAAGAGGCACATAATTCTGACCACTCACCCAGGTTGTGACAATGTTTGACAAAGAGAAATTTGGTAGACCTTTCAAGTTCAGCATAATGTAGGTTGGGCACCTCCTTGAGTATTGCTGAAAATGGCTGGCAACGTTGGTAGAAGTCTAGAAGAAAATGCACTGTGGTTGACAAGTCAGGTAGCTCAGTATATATAAATGTTCAAAAGTTGTGAAGAAAACGCACAGGTTGAAGAAAGTCCAAAAGCTTTGCATAAAGAAAGCTTTGCATAAAGAAAGCTTTGTTGATATCACAAAGAGAGTAAAGAAAGCCAGGGCACCCTTGTCTGACATTCAAAATCAGCAACGGATAAGTCATTCCAAATATTTATTGATAAGGCTAGAGGGCAAGATAAAGTATTGAGGGCAAGATAAAGTATTGAGGAGCTACTTGAAGCTGAGGAAAACTTTCCTGAAGCAAAGAGGCAAAACTGACTGGCTTTTGACGGGGAAACATTAACACCAAGTCTTTTTCATGCTATAATTTCAAATAGGAGGGCTTAAAAAGCATTGGTTTACAAGTTACAACGGAATAAGATTTAATGACCAAGCAACCGTGCAAGAAGTTTCCAGTTTTACAAAAGGGTCAAGTCTACTGCTAGATCGGTTAAATGTTGTATGAATAACAGATTGCAGCTGATGGCCCTGTGCTAACATCCCAACAATGGCCGCAATTGTAAGCTGCAGTAACAGGTTAACAGCAAATGAGTTTAAAAAGGCTTGTTTTCAATTGCAGATACAGATGTAGTGACAACCTCAGAAGCAGAATTAGCAAGGAGAGAACAGTGTATGAAGTGAGGCAGCCACGGAATTCGGGAAAGCTGGGTAAAAAGTTAGGAATTCAAAATGTTGATGATGGGGATGGGGATGGGGATGCCTACAGATTGTGCTTTATATGCATTTGCAGATGAGTCCACTGACAATTTATTCATTTCCTGTGGCACAAAGCTGGTGATGCAGCAACAATCAACCTTGCAGATTAATCCAGCATTAATTGGTGTCAATGATTTCATAGCTTGCTTGAATGGTACTTGGTAAACCTTTTTTCCAATAATAAGAATAAATATAGAAGGAAACAAGGTTTTTTTTTTTAAACAAAAAAAAAAAGTGAAAAATTTCGTGCTAGATAATGTTTGGAGAATTGCTGACTAGGTTGTGAATGCTTTTAGTAATGCTTTGGCTGACCCTTCTAGGTCTTTTATATAGAAGCAAGGGCAGCAGTAAGGGATGCAGAATACATTTGTCAAGACCTGAGAGGACTATGCTGAAGTTGTAGGTGGCAGCAGGAGTGCTGCCCTGATGCTGAACAGGGATAGTAAGCTGGCATGGATTTGTTTAGAAGCTACCTCGTTTTGATGCTCTCCAGGCAGAATTAGTAGCTATTTGATCTAGCTCTCTTGGGTACTTGTTCAGGGTCTTCAACAAGTAGAGTTCACAAGTTATATTTGGATGAGTGTGTTACCCACGTCTATGTCAACTTCTGTGCAACATAAAGAAGATCCCCGTCTTCATTTTTCTAAATATCTCAGTTGAAGTGCTCAGAAAAGGCATAAGTACTACACAGAAAATGTAAATAAATTACTGTGCACAAAATGGTGCTACAGCAATGTGGGCACTGGACGATTGGCCTCACTCCAGTCATGATTGAATGATTTCCAGGTTTGGCCAAGGGAAAAACAGATATAGATGAAGTTTGCCGGAAGAAAACAAAGCATGAACAGAGTTAATACTACATGGCAATTGGAGAACCTTCTCACAGAAGTATAGCTGTGCAGTGGAAAGTGTGGTCAGATGGCCGATTTTGCGACAAAAACTTCTTAGCAAAAGCTACATATATTTCAGTCATAAATTCAGTATACCTTTGAATATGAAAAGGAAAAATTACAACTGTGTAGTAAGAATTTGAAAGTCACTCTAATTACTTCAACAATAATTCTTGATATAAACTATCACATCTCATGTTGTACTTCAAATATACAATTTATTATGCAACCATAAAAGGTTGGACACCCATGTGGGCTGGGGAAATTAATAGTACAGAAACAGCCAACTAGACAAGGGCTTCACCCTAGGGGTAAAGGCAACTCTTTCCAATTCTCTTGGCCATGGGTTCAATCTCCTCTAGACCCAAATGAAATAATATGATACTGGAACAAGGCTTTAAAACAAAGTTAACTTCCTGCCAATATACAGTGGTGTCGGGAGGTAGAAAATCCTCAAAGCAAGGAATAAAATATCAGCCAATATCTAATATATTGGCCGACATATATCAATGTTGTGCCACCCCGATCCCAATATTCCCAAATGCCGCAACACAATTGTGATATGTTGTCCTATTAATATCATATCATTATATATCGGTCGATAGTCAAAATATCAGTCGGTTATTCACCTGGCAGCTTATGATTTCACAAAAAATATTTTGCCTCCAAAATATTTGATAACAATATGTGTTATCCGATATGTTTGATACCGATATAACTGCAACTAATACCGATATTGACAGTAATATTTTCATCCATGTCTTAAAGGCATTAGCTAATCTTAGAGATATCAATAACCTCTCCCACTAAATAAGAAGCAAACAGGGCCGCAAATTTTCAAGTTCATGGGATATTTGAAGATCTATTATGTGAATAGATCTTAATGGAGGCTTACAAGGACAAGGAAAATCTAAGTGTTAATGCAGATGTGTGTTGTGAGATAACAAGAGCAACAACAACAGAATAACAATCAACCAAAACTACAAAGAACCAAAAATCATTTCATTAAAACCATCATACTGCCTCCAAAATGTCTCGCGTGTATATCAGTTTTCTGTATATACTCAAATGAAGGCAGGAATAAATAATGCGAAGATTAGTCACCATAAAAGCCAAGGAAGGCCATGAATTATACCAACAAGAATTTGCACATTGATGAACCAGGTGTTTCATGAATACTTTGATAACTTTGGAGTGGTCTACTTAGACGATATTATGATATATAGTTCAAATCTAGAAGATCACCTAAAACATCTAAGATTAGTGTTTCAAAACTTGAAGGAAAATCATCCATATATGAGGCATGAAAAGCGCTCATTTGCTCAAGTGGAGATCAACTTCCTAGGGCACTTCATGGGGCAAGTTCAAATCAAGATAGATCCAAAGAAAATGTAAATAATCTCAAATTGGAAAGTCTTGACAAATGTGAGCAAACTGCGCTCATTTCTTGGCCTTACTAACTACTATTGACGATTTATAGAATGATATTAAAAATAGAAAAAAAAAGCAACGCCTTTGATAGATTTATTCAAGAATGATGGAAAATAGGATTGGTCGGAGGCTTGTTAGCAAGCATTTGAGGAGCTCAAGTATGTGGCAATGAAGGAGCAAGTGTTAGCCCTTCCAGATGTTACTAAGTACTTTAAATTGCTGACTGACATGTTAAATTTTGTCCTCGAATGGGTCTTATTACAAGGTCTTCCAATATCCTATGAGAGTAGAAAGCAAAATGAGGTTGAATAACATTATAAAGAGTTGCTAGCAATTGTGCACTGTTTGAAGACCTGGAAACATTATTTACTTTACTCCAAGTTCGTGGTGAAAATTAACACTGCTACCAGTGATATCGTCATCCAATGGAAGTTAACATCAAAGCAGGTTCAGTGGTAAGAGTTCTTAGTGGAATTTAACTTCAAATCCAAGCACTGCAACCAGGCCGCAGATGCCCTAATTAGAAGACTAGACCTTATCTCCCTGTCTCGAATAGCCCACCGATCGACAAGCCAAATTGCCACGACCATCAGAGAATAGGTAAAGCTAAACTTTGCAATGGATCCAATAGTTGTGACTCAACTTCGAGTTATTCAGGAAGGCAAGACTCGAAAATTCTAGGTTAACAATGGATTGATATTCACAATAGGTTTTTATAGCCAAGGTTAAAGGATTGAGAAAGATGCTCCTTGAATAGGATCATAACACACTATGGGCTAATCAACTGAGGTAACAACATAACTCGAGCCTACTACAAAAGGACTATTACTGGTCTAAGATGACGGATAATGTGATGAATTATACAAAGATGTATCTTACTCCTCAACAATATAAGATTGACCGTCAAAACTGGAAGAATTGCTAGAACCCCTCACCATACCTTGTCGACCTTGGGATAGTGTTTCCCACGACGGCTTCCAAAAGTTGGTGAGTACTCATACATCTTGATGGTTGTAGTCGCTTTTCAAAGTATACCACTTTTGTTACGACATCAAAAGATTATTTAGAGGAGCAAACTACATCTCTTTTCTTCAAACACGTCGTCAAATATTGGGGAGTGCCCCAAAGCATTGAGTGATAGAGATTATCGCTTTACCGGAGCCTTCTAGTTAGAACTCTTCAGATTACTCGGTTCAAAATTGAATATCTTATTGAGCTATCATCTTTAAACTGATAGTCCAACAGAGAGATTCAATGATCTACTCAAAGAGTGCCTATAACATTTTGTGAGCACCAGTCGAAAAGATTGAATAAAGATCCCTAGAAGTTGCTCAATTTTATTTTGATACTCAAAAGTGTTCTTCTTCAAACAATAATCCTTTTAAGATTGTAATAGGCAAGTACCTACTTCTTCCACACACTGTGGCCAAGCTATACAAATATAAGTATTCTCATGCTTACAATTTTGCCTGAAATGAAAGTAGCATACAAAGATTGCCAGAGTCTACCTAGAAAAAACGTCTCATCAAATGAAGTGGGTAAACAAAAAAGGTGGTCAATGTCGAGATCTTATATTGGTAAATCTTCTCTAATAGTAGATGCGGTTCCTCAAAGAAAAGACAAGTGCCTCCTACAAAAATATGAAGGCCCTATCCAAATTATTGCTCGTGTGGGGAAAGCATTGTACAATATAGATCCTTCAGAAAGATGAAGGCCCACCCCTTCTTTTATATAAGCTGTTTGAAGCCATATTATCTTGACATGGAAGGCTGTTCATGCAGCTTGTCACAATGCAACAACATTAGATTGAAGTTGCCACGAGTTCCAGAAGTTGAAGAAATCATTGCTGAACGAGAAGTGACTACATCATCTAGAAATAAGAAGAAAGAAGTACTCGTGAAGTGGAATGGGAGACTAATAGAATAAACAAGTTGGGAATTTGCTAAAGATATGAGACTATAGAGGTGAGAAAACTATCCTGAAGATCAAATTAATGAGGAGACAGACAACTTAGTGAGGAGAGGATATTAAAATCCAAACAGAGCTATATAAATTTTAATATAATTTTTCTCGTATCTTTGAATTTTTCTAGAAATTACATGATTTTAGTTTGAATTTTGACATTGTAAAAAAAATTAGATATCCTATTGTAAAAATTAAAAATTTCAATATATACTAGTGCCAAATACCCAAAACACTCTATATGGGGGAATGAATTTTTAAAATATTCTTCCATATTGATTGTTGCGTACTTCTATTAATTGCTTACTTATATTTCCCTACTTTCAATTTGCAACCTATTTGCATTCAACTTACTCGACACTAATGTAATTTTTGCATTTGCGTCTCAAGATTGATCTCGATGCTTACAAGGGTTTGGAGATCAACTTGGCTGGCATACAGTTCCCAATGAGAATGAACATGCTGCACGGATTAGTAGCTATAAAATTCAAACTGTGACACCAAGCACTCCTTCCTTACACACGATACTTTTAAGTAAGCGTGAGCATATAGGTGCCTGTATAGAGAAGTAATGTACATGCATAATGTAGGATACCAATGAGCATCAAGAAAACAATACCTTTGGAATCTTTCCATTCAATCGTTGGTCTGCAAAAGGGAGATCTCTAACGACCACAACGCGCCAATAACCAATATGATGGTCCTCCGCAATTTTCTGTCCCCGGGATTCCTGCACAGTGACTGTAATTTCATCCCAAAATGCCACATAGCAGACCTGCATGCAGCTAAAGCAAACATATAATGAAACAATGAACACACCTCATCTCCACTGTAGCAGACCACAAGCATCACAGTACCAACCTTTTGAACTGATGCTTCTGACATTCCAATAGGTTGATAAAGATCATCTCCCCCGCCAAATGAACATGTAGAGACCACAACTTTGCAAGTTTGCAGATACCCTTTGTCCTCATCAGAAATCTTGAATCCTCCATTTTCACTGAAAAATCCGCAATGCACCATAGGAGATTCACTCACCTGTAAGACATACAGCATCATAAATAAGTGCAATAAAGACAAAAACCAATTTCAAAATTAAACCAACCGTGCCAAATATAAGAAAAGGTAAAAGTTCCAAGAATGATGATGACTTGTGGCATGATCTAATTTCACATTTCAAGATTTACGTAAGATAAGGACCATAGGTTCCCTAAATATGTCGAGCATATCAAATTTCAGTGTCCAACCTTAAAACTTTTCTCTCTCTGATTGGCAGTTTGGTATCCTGTGAATAAGTTAAATCTTCCTGCTTCTCTGTTCTGTTCAGAGAATGTGGAGTTCCCTCCTGGTAGAGGGTTGTATTCTGAAATATATACCACATTCTTAACAGGATTAGTGGGTTCTTCATCAACTGGAACATCCAGATGCTGAAGTTCTTCCAGAGGTAGGAGCTTCAAGCAACCTGATAGGATTCATGAAAAATGTGTGATGAATTAATGACCTCAAAGCTCACACAATATAAAGGCACACCCTTCGTGATGAATTTTTCTTAAAGAGGTTGCAAGAAGAGATGGCATGTCCCTTTTTTGGACATTCTTTACGATAGACTAAGAGATGGTACTGCATCAATGAACCAGCACACTGATATTTCAAACCCATATACTATTCAGTTGACTACCCTCTATGCAGATTGGAATAATTCTTGCAATGATCAAGCCAATAAAAACCGCTCTAGCTGGCTACAAACCTATTGGACTTCCAATTTCCAGAACACGTTATTTCTCACCAACACAACACATGTCCTATGACAAAAGTTATCAGTGTTGTCTGCAAATATCAGATTCCAATCTGCTGCTAAGTTGTTAAAATCATCATATTACTTTCTTTTTCCACTTCTCTAGAAACCAGAACAACCGGAAGTGTAAAATCATGTACTTGAGATCATATAGCACCACATTGATCCTAATCGGTTTTCCATCTAAACCAGCATGCAACTCCAGTAGCCCTGCTCAGTTTATCAATGTGAAACTATCAACAGATTTATATGCTAGTTTTAACAAGTTCAAACAAGTATTTGCAGAAACATAGTAATTCAAGAAGCCAAATCATCAACCAGTTTATTAAGGCATACATTTAATATTCATCAGAGTGTTGAAAACTTGCTCTGAATGTACAAACCCATAGCCATATGACCATGCGGGTATGACTAAAGCATCCAGATTGTGCAATTACAACAAAGTCCATTGCAGAAAGCCTAACCGTGCAAAAATCTTCAATTGACCTCTAGATTTCTTTTAGTTGTACGCAAATTCTGTTTTGAAAGCTGACAAGCATTCTATTCAATTACATCAACAATTATCGACTCATTGAATTTCAGTCAACAAACTTGGATTTTATTGAATTCAATTAGGCACCAAAAAGCACAGGTTAATGGAAAGTCTGTCTAGCATGGAAACAGATGAAACAACATACACAACATTATAGTTGCATTTGTTTGCAACAATGGGGATAGGATGTTATTTTACTCTCTAATAACAATTGTTTATTCTCATCCTTCATTCATATTTTCATAAACAAGCATAAACCTAAGCTTCAACCTAGTTTCCAAAACTATGTGAGAAACGGAACAATTAACTTCAAAACCATATACGTCTGGTTGATACTTTAGTTATGAAATCATAGCAATGCTTACACAAATATTATTAAACGTACTTATATTTCGTTTTCAATGGAAAAATGAGGAATTCTAAAATCAAACTCCTGATAGCACAAATATTATTAGAATATATATATAAATTTACATAGTAGGAAGCAGTGCTATGGAAATATAGTCAGATAAGATGTACCGACAAAATCCCACAATTTTGAGCAATTTTCATTTTTACATTTTTTGGTAAGATTATGATTCCCAAAAATAGAAAAAATTAGTTCGGCAAGTTTTCACACCTTCATATGTTTGTGAACAAGTTTTTTTCTGTGTGATTGTACGAAGAAAAGGAGAAAGAGAGAAATCCTCCGAATTCGAACAATGTTGAAGAGAGACTTACGCTCTCTGACACCTCTAACAACTCGAGTCGTAGGATCAAGACGATTCAAGTTTGCCATAGGTTTCTTCTCCGAACCATCAAACCTTGGATTCAAGATTCTCGACTTCATCTCATGGCTTGTTGGTTTCTGACTGATCCGAGAAGTTTCGAATAGGAGCAATCCAAGAGCAAGGAAGAAGAGCGAGAGTGGCCACCACTTAGCAAACATCCGAACGAAGCGCCGAATCAGATCAGCGTTTGATCGGAGGGCCCATTTCTTGCGTTTTCTTCGCACTCGAACTCTCACCCTTCCTGCTGCGAGTTCGTCGGAGTCTTCATCAGAGACTGAGATAGAAATACTGTTGTTGAACATCGTAGAAATCTTGGTTGTTGGGAACCTAAACAGGTCGAAAAAAAACTCAAGTTCAATGAAGAATTGGGGAAATCAGGGTTTGAAACAAGCTTACTCAGATTTTTGATCTGGCGGGGAGATCTGTATCTCAGGAATGGTAAGGCAAGGTTTAACGGGGAAATCAGCAGCGACTTTGCTCTGCTTCGGCTCCCTTTTTCTTTTCCCTCTTCCTTCACCGCTCTCTCTTTTAATAACGAAGGGTTAACGCGTCTAGAGTCTCACCGATTTCCAGTTGGGCGTCGATTACTTCCCTTCCTCCTCGCCGCAACCTTCGCGCGCGCCGTTTCCCCTCTCTTCTCCTCTCCTCCTTCTTCCCCTTTTCTTTCTTTCCTCTCCTTCTTCGACCGTGTATCTCTCCCTGTTTGTTATCATTATTATTATTTAGTTATTATTATTATATTTATTATTAATATTTATTATTAATATTTATTAATACTTTATTATAATACCTTCTAATATTATTATTCATTAATAATATTATTTATAAAAAATTATTATTACTCCCATTTATTATTACCATCATTTATCATTCATTATTTATTATTTAATATCTATTATTATCATTAATATTTATTAATATCAATATATCATATTATTTATCACTATATATATTAAATTCTTAACAATATAATCCAAGTCAAAATATCATGATACTACATTGAGTGTAATCTTTAAGCTTGTTAAATATATTGGGACATCCAAATATATTACAATAACAAATTAAATCATCCAAATCGAAAGGGTCACTACTCTAAATATTTTCTGCCGTTAATAAAAGATTTTCAAATAATAAATATCTTTTTGTTAAGAGTTGATTAGAATATCTAATATTCAAATTCAAATATAGTGATCATAACTCGGCACATACATATAAAAATATATGGCCTATATAAATTTTGTCTACATTTTCATATACAGATACTGAAATAAATATATATAGTATTCGATAATGTGACGACCGAGATTCTAAAACATAGAAAATCTCGATTACTGAGCCAATGTGATCAACGGATCTAGGAAAATTGAAGTAATCAAAGGATCCATAAAAATTGAGGGTTGCTCAGTGCACGGAATGAAAGCATAATCCGGTCAACACATGTTGACCGAAAAACGTGAGGAGGCCGGAGTGGCCATGAAGCTGGAATGCAATGTGCGAAATAAGGACTCAATGATCCAAAAGAGGCACTCCGTCCAAAAGGGGGCACTCCGTCCAAAAGAGGCACTCCGTCCAAAAGGGTACTCCG
>JAOVVI020010533.1:0-13041 GCA_028571085.2 Nepenthes alata
GAAGGGACAACCCAATGCACAGACTCCCACATCATGGGATTTGGAAAGGTTAAATGCACACAACCTTATATTCTATAGATACTATTTCCATGGTTAGAAATGATATTGTATTTAGCTGATGCAGGAACACTTTCATCATTTGAGTACTATTTATATTGTAAGTCAAGAATATCAGTAAATATGCATTGATGTTTATTTTTTAAATAAAATATCCATGAGCCTAGCATGTGACTTCTAAATTAGAATGGATGTCTAGGATTAAATGGGTTTCTTTGTAGGTCTATTAGCTGCAGTTAACTATTATAAATAGCCTTTCAAGACCTTCATAGGGGGCCTATCACATTATTATAAATAGCCTTTCAAGACCTTCATAGGGGGCCTATCACATTATTTTCGATGTTCAAGGTTTCCTAATTCTTTATCATTTTAGTTCCAGCTTCAATATTAGTCTGTTTTGGTCAACATCCTGCTCTAAATTGTTGTCACCTTTCTATGTCAAACTGGTATGAGAGTGAGAGATCCTAAGATAGAATTTGGATTTTTTGTTAATAAACTATAGTTAGATGTAACAAAGGCCTTGGAAAAGAAAATTAAGAATAGCAAGCAGAAATGGCTGAGGATAATGAAGTATGATTGGAGATGAGATTGTCCCATGCTATACACCTTTTGTAGCAACATGAACCCGGGAGGAGGCCGTATGAAGAATCCAGAAGGAAGACATGATCCTCAAGACAAGCTAGAAGGTGGTCATCTTGACGATGAAATTGATGTTGGAGACGGCAAGAACCCCTTTCAGGATAAGTTAATCAATTTGAGTTGGTTAGAAGGAGCGGTTAGTGCATTCCCTTGACTGGAATGGTAATGAAATCAAGGTGGAAGTTGAAGACATTCACAGAAAGATGCATGCAGAAGATTATTTCAATTAGAAAGCTAAGATGGAGAGTTTTTTGATGGAAGCCTACAACATAAAATAGTAAGTTGTGAGTTAAGCAAAAATTGAAAGAACAGCAATTTAATGGTGGAAGAGAATAGAAGAGCGACGTGACCGACAAGGCAAGCCATAATTATCACTCGAGAACATATCAAAAAGGAAGCTGTGGAAGCTTTTTTTTTTTTTTGCAAGGTGGTTATGAGAAGTTCCATTCGCTTACACAAAGCAAAATGTGAAGTAGAGTAGTATAATTCTGAATTTAAAAACCTTTTGATTTGGGTTGGTTTAAATGAGACTAATGAACAAATGAATACCTGATATTTTCCAGTGGTTACATAAATCTGTCAGAGATGAGACGGGAGTGGTTCATTTATTTTATCTCAAAGATACTCGACAATATGTCTTAATTGCTCATCAGAGAGTTTTGCATTATGGTGCAAGGAGATTGGTGCATGGAAGAATTATAGTAATTCACAAGTCAATTCTAGTGATTTTCAATGCTTTATGAACACTCAAACAACCAATCAGAATGTTCTGGTCATCATGCTTTTAAAGAAAGCAACAGCCCACAAAATTGGCATTTTAATTGTGGTGAGTGCATACACAACTCTTTTGCTTGTCGGCAATGAAGAGAGAACTTCGCTAAGCTTGAGAATGAAGTAGAAGAGGCGGTAGAACCTGTTATTAATGATGAGGAAGACAAAGTTGATGTTTATCCAGTTCAAGGGGAATTTTTGGTGGGTCGAAGAGTAACGAAAGGAAAAAACCAAAGATGACCGGGGAGGCATAGTATATTAAGGAGTCTGAAACTGACATTGGTCAATGCTAGTCACATTTACAGATTATTTCTATAGTTATTTAGTTGTGAGGTTATTATGGCAGTAGTCTTTTTTACAGGTTAGATTGATAAATAACACAAAAGACACAGCAGTAGCCCAGAATAACTAGTATAATACAGATATTGTTCAGTCATTTTATGTAGCAGTTTTTGACAGCAGATTTATCGGATTAAAAGGCTATTCAATCAAACTTCAGAATTCAGACAAAGCAGATCTGATTTTTATATCGCTTTCTCAATTTTATGTTGATTGAGGCTGAAATCTCTACTGTACACCACCACCACTTCCAGAAAGAATGACTGCTAAATCAAAACTCAACCACTCGCTCATCAACACCTTCATCACCATGTGTGTGAGAGGGAGCGAGTTGGCAAGAGAGAGAGAGAGAGAGATTTCTTCATTCAAGTTGGAAATGGTGTAATGCCAACCAAGAAAAGAAAACCATGGAGGTGCCAGGATAGAAGAAAGGGCTGATGGAAGACGTAACAGGCTAACACATAACTGCCAACCTTAAAAAATGTGCAAGTCTAAGGCACACTTGAGTTGCCACCCAGTACATTCCAACGCAGAGGATAATACAAGTAATAAAACCAATTTCCCCAATTCTGATGAAGTAAACCTCTCCACATGGTCGCCATTTACAACATCAACCAGGAACTTAAACTCCTTGTACCTCTTAACATCTCTGATTCTCAAACTTACACTTCCCAGCATGATAGCCAAGACCACCTCGTTTATATGTACTTAAACCTTCAGACTTAGTTCTGCATGAGCTTTTTTTTTTTTTTGGCAAGTGATGGTTCAACATCACTATTAATGAGTTGTATGTGGCATTATTCACTCACTAAAATGCATTACAACTGCTATCAAATATGTACTCTATCAGAATTAATTCCCAGCTAATTTTCTTGAAATCCACTACCAAAAAAATATATTATATATCACATATTAAAAGTCATTACAAAGCCAAAAAAAAGTCAAAACTTTTCAATGGATCAAGGACTATGCCAATCAAATGTTACAGAGGAAACTATACTTTTCCCTTAATCCCGCATAGCATTGTGTCACCCATTCCATGCATACTGCATCACAAGCATCTTCTGGCTTAAGGCATCAACTTATCTCTCATCCTAGAAAGATATCCCCCTTAGCAGTTGCAAATGATATCCCGGCCCAAAAGGATACCGAGAGTCTAAACCTCTAAGCCAATTACCATTCACACAATCAAGCTTTTCAGTCATCATTGGATAGTTTTCACTCACACAGCCCGGTAGAGACTCTAAGTTGTTCACATGACAGGCCCTAGAGCTTGTACTCAACATAACGTGGCTCACTTTGATGATATCCAGTGCACTAGGCATCACGACAACCTTGGAGGTGATGGAGAGTTAAATATGATGGTTCCCCTTACAAAAGATTCTAAGCTTTTTATGGAAATTCTAGGAGTACATGAGCATTCCAACTACAATAATGACATGTCTTTATGAACTGGTCAATCACATACCCGACTTTTGTTGCAATTCTATGTTCCCACACAACAACTTGCTTCAGTCCTCTCAGTGATCAGGAAAATGTCTTCATACAAAAATACTAAGTACCCTGCTTCCGTGTGGGAACCGACAGTGTCGTTGCGCCAAACTGACAGTGACAATGGCCATGAAGACATACCACAACATAGCAATCCACATCAACATCATGTCAAAGTCACATCCATCAAGTCACAAGCACACCTTTGAGTGTTTGCAAGAGAGTCATACCACCCACAACATACTTAGTGTCACAGCTCATCAACACGTCGATGCATGGTGGATGACCCTTGGGCTCCAACAATTAAATTCGACTTTTGAGGAATACCAGTCCTTCCAAGAAATGCTAAGAAATTTCAGCCCTTCTAAACTCAAAGGCATTGGCCAACGCTAAGGAACACCAACTGGGATGACAAGATCCCTCAGAAAATAGTATCTAAGTCAGAAGCACAGCTTGCAGCACACACGGTGATCAAGCTCCAAGATATGGCAACCTGAATGACCGCATGGGCATAAAAAGCTTCACGAGATGTATTGTGAGTTATGTCAATTAACATGTAGATGAGCATCCTAAAAAGATTTATGATTTATTGAATACATTTGTAGGTGGTTGTGGTCATCGAATGGATCAGTTATCAATTGTTATACATCCTTAAAGCATAACTCAGCAGGTGTTAGTGGTTGGGTACTAATGCTAGAAGGAGGTGGTCAGTCATCTGATAAGTTGAAAACCAGTAGTTTGGAGACTAAGTTTTTTACGCATGATGCTGCATTGCAGCTATGAGTGACAAAAGGGATGTCAGCAGATTGCAGATGAGGATGGAGTGAGCAAGAAAGCAGCTCTATTGATGAGCAAGATAGTGAGATGGAGGAGTATTAAATGATGTGCACACATGCACACTTATATACAAAAAGAAGTTAATTAGTAGTAAGATTTAAAGTTAATCTTGCTAATAATGACATGATAACAAGGGCGGGCATAGGCGGAAAAGTTAATGGTGGGCTAGCTGCAGAAAAGGCACATTGAAGTCAACCCAACAGGTTCTAACCAATTTGGGAAGGGAGTTTTCAAACATGGCCAGTACTATATTATCTTGATGAAGTTCAATTTCAAATCATCCTCCCCTACACTCACCCCATGAGTACATGCTTAAAAACAGCTACAGAATAAGTAACATGAACAAGATCAGAAGGAACAATCTAGTTGTTATCATGAATAAAGATTACAAATAGATATTGTTTCATGTACAATCCAAGAAAAAGACTGCCTTGGCACCACTACAACAACCAAAGCCCAATGGACAAACAAAAAGCCATCATTTCAGAAATATCTAGACAAATGATTAGCCTCTACAGCAGAGAACAACCTAAATTTTAGAACCTTATATAGAGATGAAGACTCTTCTTGACCTCCACATGGACATCATATTCATCCTCATCTAGAGAAATATCATTGTCGTCAACCTAGGCAACCCGCTCTCTCCCAACTCCACCCACATTCAAAAACCAAAGATAAAGAAAAGGAAAGCTGATGCTAACCTAGCATTAATCTAAAAGAGAGATTGCAGAATTTTTTTTAAAAAAAAAAAAGCCCTAAACTGGAGGATCAAATAACAATACTAGCAGAACAGAACAAGAAATGACATGATTTAGAAAAATTCATAGGAACTGCCGATGGATTAAAATATAAGTATCAATAACAGTCATGAATGAAAATATTTGTACCAAAATTAGTAGTAGTTGAAGTGTCAACAATGAAAATAGCAGGCAATACATGAAGTATTGAACATATCGAACTCAAGAAAAACATTTGGCATAACCTAACTGACATACATTGGCCAATATATACCACTATGCTGCCTATACAAAGATATATTGCTTATAAGAAGACATCTAGCAATTTTGGTACTGTATCAAAGAATATCAGTATTGGTGGGCAATACCGATACTTCATTCCAATATCACAGCCATATTAGTATCGGTTATATCGAACAACATATCAATATTGAGCATCACTTACAAAAATGTTTTCTTCTCATGACCACATTAAAAAGGAGCTATATTCTAGAAGTTGATCCTCTTTTATTATATATATCCATATTTGAAGAGTAGTCAATTTTATTAAAATTAAGCTAACATCCTTCTAGGATATAAATAAAATGCCACAAGATTCTTCATCTATGCATATTTTATACATTTATACATGTAAATTTTTTTATCTATGCATGTTTTTTACCTTTACAAAACATATGATTTAGGCTTTTGAAAAGATTTAGGCATTATTTACGAATATAGATTTCTCCTCCAAAAGCAAAGCGACGCGAAAAGCAATACAAATATCATGTCCATCCTTAGATATAGATGTAACATCTATGTCATACCAGGAGAAACAAAGGAATCCATAGCAGACACAACAATCCTAAGCACAGCATTCTCTATACCATGTATCCCCTCTGCCAATCATGTTTCTTGCAGCAAAATAAACTGCCAAAGTGAAGGCTGGCATACGACAGGGTTATGACAAAATCTGGATCATGTTTCACTAAAATAAGCCGCATAGCTAATAACCTATTACAAAAGCAGGAAACATCCTGTGATTGGATCTGTACTTGTATACCCAGGGTTGGCAGATCCAAGCAGCCAATGCGAAGGTCACCCAAGTAAAAGCAGAGATTATTTGTTCAAATCACAGAAACAGCCCATTTGTAACCAATTTTGAGACTACATCACTAATCCTCCACAACCCCACTATACAAAAGCCCTGTGCACTAATTGCATTATTTTTAAGAAACACAGTAATATTTAAAGGGCGTTCATCACAATGATTATCTATCATTCAATTATATAATTTGTATTTCTTGTGAATCAAAATAACAAGCAAACTACAAGAATTACTGAGACTCATACCGTACAACTTCTATCCGAACACGGTAACACAGTACACTGATTGAAGTTCACAAGCACATAGCAACGCACTATAGTTCGCATTGGTATCTAACTTAATATCATTTGATGCATAAACTTTTCAAAAGACATAGAAGATAATTTCATCAAGAGAATCTAGGTCCATAAACATGAAAAAGATGATTAAGCTAACCTAATTATAGAACCCAATTCACTGCAGATATGTAATGTTTACTCTCAGATGAAGCTGCCACAATGTACCCATGAACATATGCACATTTTACACAAGAAGTTCACCCCAATGGGAAGCACATCACAAGGATTCCAGACTTGTGCCTTCAAGTAAATTAAGGTAATATAAATAGACACTTGACCATGGGACAAAAGGTACTGCTAAATGCATAAAATCATTTCCTGTACTACCGCACTCCTATAAGAAAGGCTGAAGCTTTGTTAAGGTTTCCCAACAAAATTGGACCAAGACATCAAAACAGTTGTCGATAGGAGCCAGAAAATGTGCAAGTGTTTCCATCAGCCATAATCCATGAGAAGAAGTACCAAACAATGTTTAGGCAACATTTTTGTTCAGCATAGTCACAGAGAAATGAATACATTATCAACATCTTTTTATAAGGGTTTTAGTTAGCAGTTAATAATTACTAATGGTGCTTGAGCCTTCCCATAATGGTAGGATTACTCCATTGTGACATAAAAATCAAAATTAAAACCAAGGAAACCAATTTTCAATGCATATGTGTACATTTGACCTTCCATAAGGCTCCACAATATCAAGTCCTCATACACCAAGACTTAATAATATTTGATGAAAACTTAATAGCTTATCAAAGTAATATATTCAGATCAACACAGTCAATATTGATATTCTCAAAGAAAATTGCACATTATGGAATAGAATCCCGATCCTAGAGGGTGAAACTTAGAATTAATGCCACGCGAACAAAATCTGGAATTATGGTATTGATCGAGCACAACAGATCAGGGGAAAAGGGCAGGGTAATCCAGAGAGAGTATAAGAGATTTTCTTGCTTTGCTGGAGTGAGCTTTCATGGTATAGCTGCCACAACATCACCCAATATATGCAACTTTGTAAATCACAGGGAAAAAAATGTAACATATGCTTACAGTTGATGCTGCTTCCGGTTGGCTGTCCCTTGGTTCATCAGTTCCATCTGATTGAATAGTGAGAGTTTATGAACCGCAATTGATACAATTTAACAAAAGCAGCACAATTGACATAACAGCAGTGAACAACTGAACATACTATTTTTATTGGTGCAGAACTAGAAGAGGCGCGCCATAATCAGTTCAAGAAACTTTAATATCAGGATAGCAAAATTATTTCTATACAATAAAATGGTGACCAAGTCAAAATGATTTCAAGAAATGTACCAAATCAAATCAATAAAAAATACCAAATATTGCGAGACAGTTTTCAGCATCCCCGCCCCAAGCTAAACAAGCTGCTAATACCAAGTTCATAAAAAATTTAACTAAATATGAAATTGAAACTAACATCAAAACATTAAATGAGCAGGCTTACAAAATGCCAATGCCATCTGAATCTTTATCACTAGAATAAAATAATATGATGAATAGGTTGAATATGAAATGGTGTGGCTAGTTTGGCTGTAATAGGTACTATATAATAGCAGTAGATAGTGTATACGGATTAGAACATCATATAATGATATAATTAAGTAAATATTATAAAAATGTCGATACTCTGTGGTCCACAATTCTATATTTTCTGGTCTCATTCTCATAGGAGCACGGAAGCATTTCTTCCTCCAAAGTCAGCAATGATCACTTTTACTGCCAGGCACAATATTACGCCGCATTCTTTGACTATTGATCCACTGCTTCTTGGGTGGGGGAGAGGCACTTACTAATTCGATCAAGCAGACCCAGGCACCACTCAGTTCTTCATCAGTTCAATGGAAAAGTAGCTCTTTGAAGCTTTTGACCAGAGGAAGGCTTCCTCCACACACAAAATACTACACTCAGAACCCTAGATAAAAACATACCATCCACGCACACGGGTCAAGCTAGCATTCCCTTCGTCTCGCAATAAAAAACGATGTGTCAAAGGAAACTGAGAGCAACAGCATGGTTCTTTCTTTCTAGGAAAATTTGGTGGAGAAGGAAGCAGAATCAGAGAACTTTTGGTCCTAGGACATCAACCTTAATCAAGTCTGCTAATGCCTCGTCACCAAAGTGATATGCTGAATCACTTGCTAATGATAACTTCCAGGACAAAAGAAATTTCATTTGTGGCATTCACGGCGGAATTAATTACGCTTGCAACATGAAATCATCGGATACGAAGCATAGGTCCATCTACCTCCCAGTTTGGTCATGCCATTCAAAAAGTAATAAGAAACCGACTCAAGAAACAACAGAAAAGAGCGGCCAAACAAGTTAAGAGAAACCAAGATATTCTTTAGATAACAAGATTTTGAAAAACAGTTCAACGAAAGGCTTTATTGTTGTCATAAAAACCCAAGAGATATAGCTAGCAGCTCAACTTAAACACACACACCAAAGATTTTTTTTTTGGGGGGGGGGAGGAAGGAGGGAGAGAAACCTGGAGGGCTAGGCGGGGGAGGGAGAAGGCGCTTGCGGAAGACGGACGAGAAAAGTTTGTGAGCACCGACGGTTATGAGATTCGACGCCGGCTCGACGATCCTGGAAATCCAACCGCTTCTCTGAGGGTTTCGGAGAGCTGTCGTCGGTCGATCGTACGGCGTTCTTTGATGCCGCCGGAAAGGCCTTTTCCGGAATTTGCCGCCTGCTCCTCCGCTTCCCTCGTAGGCCGCTGTTCCTGCCGAGTCCCCCGCCGTCTCCATGAATTTGAGGAGACCTCCCCCGATTCGACGGTCTTGAGGAAAGAGTGTGTGTTAATAATGGAGGGAAGTAGGAAACGCAGTCGCAGACAGTGAGATTTAGGGTTTTTATTCAGCGGCGGAGACAGACACGGAGAACGACCCGTTGGAGAGAAAGGCGTAGAGAATAAAAAACGTGGTCACGATTTTGAATGGAAGCGAGAAACCACCTTTTTCCTGGGCCTTTTCGGCGTAAAAAAATGAAATAAAATTAATTATAAATTACCCGCTTAATTCAGAGGGTGCTACGCTCACGCGACTGTGCAACTACAAAGAAGAATGGTTTCTCTGGGCCGTCCATCATGGCCTTAAGATGATGTTTATCTACCGTCACGCTTCTTTTACGATTTTAATTTTGAAAAATGACTCACCCTAATGTCATAATGTGACAGTGTGATAATATATTTTTATATTAATCGATATAATTTTATTAATTTTTAATTTTTGAAAAATATATCTGATATATTTGACATCGATAAATATTTTTTATTATATATAATATTAATATGATCCTGATTGATACAATACAGATATTTTTATTCATAATTTAACTATTTATCAATTAACTACAAAAAGTATTAAAGTAAATCCAAAAGATAAATTTCAAGATGAACCCAACGAGTTATTACGAATTTACATTAGCAGGACTCCATAATTACACTTGAACTTGTCTAGTGTCAGTGAAATTTAATATCCATCTTCATTCATTTTCACAGTAGGACATATAAAATAAATATCGTCAATTTTAAAAAAATAAAAATATTGTTGACTTCTTTTAATACTAATTTAATTCTATACATAAAACTTAAAATAGAAAATGTAATTGCATTTTTAGTCGTATAGTATATGTACAGTGATGCAAGGTAATCCAAAATTATGAAAATTAAAAATAAAGGTCACTTTTGGAATGCTCACTTTAGAGATCTAAAAAAATTATTATTATTATTATCAATTAAAAGAAATTTAAAAAGAAAATCTGTCCTATAAAAATGGAAATCAAATAATAATCAAGTAATGATGCGTCTTTTGATTCGAGTTATTGTACAAATTAGAAAATTACTTAATTTTTTATATTGGGTCGAATTTGAGCCGATCCGATCCCCATCTCTTCGAACCTAGACTCTGCGCAATACAACTAAAAATAAGATATTAAAGGATTGGTGGAACTCATTATCCGATTTATCTTTCAACGTTCAAATTAGTAATATTTTTAAGAAAATAGAAAGATACGAGAATGTAAAAGAGTGCATTGATACATGTTTTTTAGGGATTAAGTATTTAGTGCGCTCAATAGGGGGGACGATTTAGAGATGCGTCTAACCGAGAGACGGCTTAAAAGTATACCTGATTCAGGGGCGGTTTAGAGAGGGATGGAGAACTTTTATGTAATCTCCTTTCTAGTTTTTAGCAATGTGAGCCCTTGATGAGGTTGTCAATGGTAGTTGTCGTGGAGGGCCAGGGGAAGATTTCGTTCCAGCAAATACGCTCGACGGGGAGCGGTTTGAGAAAGGGAGAAAAAGGAATCGCACTAGGAATCCATGGTCTCGAGAGTGTTGAGGAGCTCCTTTCCTTTCTGTGGAATCGTGGATGTAAGTCACGCTTCCTCTTCGTCACTTCCTCTCTTTAGGTTTTCTCCGTGTGTTCTAGGCTCTTTTTGTTACCAAAAGCCTCCATTTCTCCGCTAAGGAAGGGAGGTGTTTATAGGTGACGGAGGTGATTCACCATGACTTGAGCGCCAAGGTTGAAAAGTTGTCTCACGCGGGACTGCTGAGGTGTGTAGATAATCATGGGTGATTGTCGATGAAAATTTCCTTTTTGGGAATGATTACACAATCGTGAATACTTGTCCTGCCCATCTTGGCTGCCGGTGATTATCCTTTTTTCTTCTAGACGATTCTCTTATCATACTTATGACGGTTGTCATTTTAGGAATAATCGTACATACATGAGTAAATATTCTTGGAATATCTATCTAATAGTTTTGACTGATTATGGTAGGTTATTTCAACGTGCAGGAAGATGATCGTAGGCCGTTTGTTGGCCAGAGCGTCGTTCAATCAACACTTGGCTCATAGCCTCAATGTTCTCGACCTTGCCTTCCTCATTCCTTGATATCAACCGGTAACTTTTGATGCGCCCGATCACTTTCTAGCAGTATTCACACAGTAGTATTCGATCCCATCACTAGTCGAAAAATCATGACGTCAAAAACCAATTGACAATGGCTAGAAACATTTCATTGACCTTGAATATAACTACCGGCTAACATATATCATTAATAGAAAGATTACCAACGTCAACAAGCCAAAAAAATCTATTATCATTGACCGATTAGTGCGATAATCCATCTACTTCTTATAACATAAAATATTTAAAAAAGTCATGAGATTAAGTTATTTATATTGAATTATTTTCTATAAAAATATGAATAGTATTTTCTAAAATAATATCATATTCAGTATGGATTAGCTTTTATACGTAATTTTTGCCAAAATTTTCAGACATAGTCTTTTATTTTGCTAAGGTTGGTTGGTTTTGGACGATTTACGTTTAAAATAGTAGAGATTTTATTAAATATAATAAATTATTTTATTGATATATAGACGTTGAAATAGACTTATTGCTACACTATATTAAAACTCCTTTTATGCATACAAGCAGTAACGTCAGCGACAGTAACGTTTGTACTTTGCTGGCAACGATGTTGGCTTTTCCAAGGCATTCCTGCACAAGCCATATAATTTGTAAATAATAAAATCATATGTAAAAATTTATCATGTTAGTCAATATAACTGATTTTTTTAAATACTTTCAAAGTGATATAAATTTTATTCAATATTAATATTTATGGACTAAGTATTTTATAATTTTTTTATTATTTGAGAATGATTTTTTAAATAAAATTTTCGGTGGACTTCTCTTCTTCCTTATTCCTTCGTGGGGTGTGTATGTTTCTGGGTTGTCGGTAGAATACCATTTTCTCTAACAAGTGGTATCAGAAATAAGTTGAAAATTTTTGATTAAATGGCGTCATATTCAAAGAACTTGTCATTTAGTGTGGAGTAATTTAATGGGTAAGGTAACTTCATCCTTTGAAAAAAAAAAGGTGAAGAATATTTTTACTCGAGAATGAACGATAAAAGCATTGAGAAAGAAGAATGATAAGCCAGAAAAATCGACCGAGGAGAAATGGCAAAACAAGAGGAATTTTACAAACTGTACTATCAAATTATTATGCACGGACAACACGCTACAGGAGATTCTCGACTTGTCAGACCCGGTTGAGGTATGAGAGAAGTTTGAAAACAGGTGTAAGTCTAAGTAATTGACAATGAGGCTGCATGTAAAGAAGCAGTTTTATGAATTGCGTCTGTCCGAAGGGGAAGCTTTGAAAAGCACCTGGACGAGTTCAATAGGATCGTAACGCAGATGTCGGCCCTTGATAAGGAGATCAGAGAGGAGGACAAGGCGTTGGTGTTGTTGGTTTCTTTGCCAACCTCGAACAACCACATTGTGACAACCTTGTTGTTCAGAAAGGACACATTTAAGTTGAGACGAGGTCATTGCATCATTGCTCATATATGAGACAAAGCGGTCTCAAGGGACTTCCACTTCTTCCCACTCCGAGGTGCTCTTAATTGAGTCATGGGGAATAAGTAAGGAGCACGACCCAAAGTATGGTGAAAAGGGTCGCAGTAAGTTCCGCTTAAGGTTTTAAAATGTTGAGTGTTATCATTGTGGCAATAAATGCCACATTAAGAAATACTATTATAAGTGAAAGCGTGAGAACGGTGAAAGAGAAAACAACGTAGAAAAGGGACGAGGTAAAAAAAAGGCCTCGGTCTCAATAGTTATAGGAGGGGATCTCCTGTTAACTTGTGAAATGGACAACAGGAGGCCATTGCTCAGAAGCATCACCTACTTGGGCGGAGATGCGC
>JAOVVI020010534.1:0-13040 GCA_028571085.2 Nepenthes alata
AAATGAAAAATGCAACTATAAGACTCCAAATCCATAACCAAAATTTGTAGCTAATTTTAGGAGTCAAGATTTCATGAGCCAACTTTGGGTATTATCAGCTTGTATTGAGGATTTGTTTGCTACCAATGAGGAAGCCATTATTCATCTCTGCTCTTCTAGATATGATACAGAAATTGTAGGAGGACCAAAGCACCATTCAAGTCTAGCCATTCTAATTTTTAATAAGCAACATTAGTGTAGTTGTTGAGTGGTTAATTCAAATTTTGGGAGTCAAATATTTTTTTAACGAGCTAACTATAAATGAGGAAGACTTAGCCAAATGAAAGGTGACAGCATTACTTGGTTGTGTTGGGGTCACTTCCAGGTGAAAAAAATACCATAGTGAAAATGCCGACTTGGAAAATGCAAAAAATAAAAAATGTCGGTTTGTATTTTTCTAGAATGATATTGGCCGGAATGGAATTTTTGGAATAGAAATTTTGGAATGCAATTTGACCGGTTTGGCAATAATGGCCGATATGGAAGTTTATGTTTGGAAATTCCATAATGCAAGAAGATCGAAATGGATAAAATCCGAAATGGCCGAAATGACTAAAGGCCCAAGAGGTTGCATTTGACTGAGGAGTTTACATAATGGACGAAGTCTTTAATAAGGAGCCGATTCATTTGAATAACGACTAAAGACTCTAATTAATGACCAAGGACATCTGTAATACTCGAGGACATGGGATGACATCCAAAGTCCTTTGTTAACACTCGGGGACTATAACATCTGCGACTTCTGCACAAGCAGCTTTTCAGAATGATAATTGACTTTCAAAACTAACTGCTGATTGGCGAAGGACGTCAACTCCTTCCGCCAAGATTGCACTTAGCAAAGTTGGTGGCGTCTTGCAGAGTCGGTGGCAAGTCCTCATGTGCACGCTTCCTGCCTAATGTATAGGTGGTCAGCTTGTGTATATATGTATACGTGTGTGTGTGTGGAATGATGTGAGTGCAAGTTTTTGAAAGTGTGCAAGAGCTTGAGAGATAAGTGTGAGTGAAGAAATACATAAAAGTGAGAAGTGGAATTTACTCTTACTCTCTATTCTTCAAAGGATTTTTGTAATCATTTTGTATAGTAAGTTTTTGTGGACTAAAAATCTCGTAATTTTTTTCTTATTCAGAAGAGGATTTTTTACGTAAAATTATTTATTATCATTTTTCTCTTATCTCTCTGCTTGTCATCCATCCTTTTTCTTCACGCTCCTTGGTTAACCAACATACCGACAGACTTTTCTTAACAAGTGGTATGAGAGTGAGGTTGTAAACCTTGGGCTTGATAGCGTCATCAACGAGGAATGTGTCGTTTAGTGTGGAGAAGTTTAATTGATAAAATAATTTTATCATTTGGTAGGTAATAGTAAGAAATATTTTAGGTCAGAAAGAAATGGTAAAAGCTCTGTGGAAGAAGGTAGACAGGCCGGAGAACATGACAGAGGATGAGTGGCAAGACAGAAAGCATCTTGCTAATTACACTATTAAATTGTGTCTTGTGGATAAAATTTTTCAGAAGGTCATTGGCTTGTCAAACTTAGCAGAGGTCTGGGAGAAGGTTGAAAGCCAGTACAAGTCCAAGTCATTGACGATGATGCTGCATATGAAAAAGCAGTTCTATGGCCTGCGTCTATCGGAAGGAGGGAGCTTCGAAAAGTACTTCGACGAGTTTAATCAGATTGTGACGCAGATGTCAGCCATTGATGAGAAGATTAATAAAGAAGATAAAGCGTTGATATTACTGGTGTCCTTGTCGGCCTCGTACGATAACATTATCACGACACTACTATTCAGAAAAGACATGCTTAGCCTGGACGAAGTCATAACTTCCTTACTTATGAATGAGTCAAGGGAAAGGGAAAGTAGTGAGGTCTTAGGGGAACCAAGTTTGCTTGTGGCAACCAGCGGTCAAGGATGACGAAAATTGAGAAAATGAGATGGAAAATCGGAGAGGAGCAACAGCCAGTTCAAGCTTCAAGAGAGGACTTGCTTCCATTATGGCAAGAAGGGCCATATGAAGTTGGACTTCCTGCAGAAGAGGTAGGAGTAGGAGGGTAGAAGCGATCATTAGGAGAGACGGGATTATGACGATGATGATCGGAATACTGTCGCTTTCTGCGATGAAGACTCCTGGTTTTTTACGCTGTGGAAGAACGGAGCTTACCGTGCTAGGAGACGAGTTGGGTGAAGGACAGTGGGGTCTCACACTATGTGATACCAAGGAAATCCCACTTCATGAGTTATACACCCGTAGGCCACAGCGTGTTGAATATGGGTAACAGTGGTTCGTCAAGGGTTGTTGGCATTGGGATGTTTGCTTGTGGGCAAGTAATGGGAACAAGCTCGTACTGAAGGGCATGCGATATGCCCCAAATTTGAGGTTGAATGTGATTTTAATCGGGAAGCTTGATGAAAAAGGTTTCAAAATATCGTTTGGAGACGACCAGTGAAAACTCACCAAAGGAGCCTCAATTATGACAAGGGGAAGTAGGATATCAGGTTGGTACCTGATGAAGGCTTGTGTTGCCAAGGATGCGAAGGTGACCAATAGGGGTGTTGGTCAAGGTGGTAGTAGCTGGAGGAGGTGGCCAAGGTGGAGTGTAAGGAAGAATGATTCAATCACGGAGAAGTAGCTGAAGGGGAATGGGACTACTCCAAATTTAGTGAAGCGGAAGAATGTATCATTTAGGCTTGAAGAGGTTGACGCTGAAATCTCAATTGAGCTTCTACCGAAAGGCCGGAGATGGTGGTTACCAAAAAATGGTGAAGTTTTCCCAGAGGTCGTGAGGGGAAGTTTATTAGGGTCACTCCAATGCCGACTTGAAAAATGCCAATGTGGAAAATGCTGGAGTGATGGTTGATCGGAATGACATTCCATACTAAAAAGTGGAAAATGTCGGTTTGCATTTTTCCAGAGTAGAAAATGTCGGTTTGCATTTTTCCAGAGTAGAAAATGTCGGTTTGCATTTTTCTAGAATGATATTTTCCAGTATGGAATTTCCAAAATGGAAATTTTGCAATGCAATTTGGCCGGTTTGACAAGAATGGCCGGCATGGTTTGAAAATTTCATAATGCAAGAAGGCCGAAATGGATACAATCTGAAATGGCCGAAATGATTAAAGACCCAAAAGGTCGCATTTGACCGAGGACTTTACATAATGGACGAAGTCTTTAATAAGAGGCCAACGTATTTAAATAATGACAGAAGACTCTGATTAATGACTGAGGATATCTAGTAATGCCCAAGGACTTGGGATGATGTCTAAGATCCTTTGTTAACGCCTGGGGAGTATAACATCTACAACGTCTGCGCAAGCAACTTTTCAGAAGGATAATTGACTTTTAGAGTTGACTGCTAATTAGTGGAGGAGGTCAACTTCTCGCGACAGGATGGCACTTAGCCGAGTTAGTAATGTCTTGTAGAGCCGGTGGCAGGTTGTGATATTCTAAATTATTATCCGATTTAATTGAGTTATTTATTATTTTTTGGGATAATATGGATGTGATAAAAATTAATCAAATATTTTAAGATTTTGAGGAATTATCAAAATTATGCAGTGGTGCTCGGAGCATGTCCGTATTGTTATCCGAGTATCAATTTAGCTTTTGAAATAAAATAAAAGTAATATATATATATATATATCATAATAATATATTTAATAATAAAAAGAAAAAGAGGATAAAGAATTGGAAACTGCTGCAAAAAATCACGATTGGTTTCTGGAGAAGATGGAAAATTAATTAAGGGAAATTTGGGGTGGCTCTACAAGCTATAGAGCAGAAAAAAAAAGGAAAAGAAAGGGAAAAGGAAGAGAGAGAGAGAGGAAGAGGGAGAAGAGAAGAGGGTTTCGTGCATAGAGAAGGAGAAAAAGAGAGAAAAGGAGGAGAGGGGAGAGGAAGAGAGAGGAGATCGGCACGACAATGGGAAGCTGCGACGACTGGTAGAATCACGAGAAGTGTGGGTGGAGTTTGCTGCTAAAGGAGAGAGAGAGGAGGTTGGCGGCAACACTCGGTGAGGAAATCGACACCGGAAGAGTTGATGACGGTCGTTCATGGCGGCAACGACGACATCAATGGCCGTGGTGGTGATGGCGGCTACGGCGCAAGAGGCTAAGCCGTGTGGAGGAGGAAGAGAAGCGGCGTGGGAGAAGGGGTGCGGCGAGGAGAGAGAGGGCTCACTGGGGATGGACAGCGGCCGCAATAGGAGGCAGAGGCGGTGGCAGCTCACGGGTGTGGCAGTGACAGTTGTGATCTAAGTGGCGCTGCGCAGAGGAGAGAGAAAGCACGCTGGTAGAGAGAGAAAGCAATTTGGTAGAGAGATAAAGACACGGTAGGAGAGAGAAATGTGCCGTTTAGATATTTCGAAGCATCTATTCTTTAGATCTGTTAAGTATAAGTCAAGGTAAAGAACTATAACCCATTTTCTTGGTCTGATTTAATATCTGATATTTTTTGGACATAGTTTAGAGATTTTACTGATATGCATGTTATTTTTATTACATCTCCTTATTTTTTATATATATGTATATTTTACTGACTGTTCGGTGGTTTTACACTGGTATTCAAAATTTGAGGGATTAAATATATCATGAATTATATATTATTTTTCAGTATTTGGTTCCTACTTTATATCGGCAAATATGCTCAAAACTTCTACATAATTAGAATATGAGAATTATGATTTATGGTCTATTTATATAAAAATCTATAATTATCTGCATATTTGCTTTTTATGAAAAAGCATCTGTTAAAGTCTAAGATTTAAATCTATATGAACATAAAAATATGTATATGTACAAACTTAAAGAAATATAAAATATGTATCTGTATTCTCAAGAATATAAAATTATGAATCTATATCAAGTAATTAGAACTCTATAATCTGTTATTTATTTTGTTATTTTCTCTTGGAGTGAGAAAATTAAGAAAAAAGGATTATGAATATTTGTGTAGATTTCCAACATGAAATATAAAAGGAAATCAAAAAATTGGACTAATAATTTTTATTTTAGTTGATAGTATTCCCTAACATACCTTAAAATATTATAATATAAATTATTGTTTGAATAAGTATCGCTTTACAATTTTGACCCCGTCTACAAGGTGACAATATGTAGTACTATCTTATCTTCGGGATGTAAATAAGGAAGATATGACATTTGATTGTGTGGAGTAAATACAATCTAGACATCGATTGAACACTTCATTAGTTGGTAAGACTTACTAACCCTAATTCTTAAATAATGAAAAAATTTCTGCATATTTTAAAATCTAAAAGAATCAAATATAAAATGTGAAAAAATTAAATGTGTTTCGAAAATACTATTTAATCATGTTTTATATTATATATGCATTATGATCCTATTTCGTTCCTTCGATTTACTTTAAAGTATATTATATTTGTTTTTTGTGTATATTTATATCTCATTGAGCATTTGGCTCACTTGCAGTTTTTACTATCCTTCAGATGAGTAGGAGATATAAGAGTTCATACCCGATGTGAAGGACTAGAGGATCACTACTTAGTTCGGGCCTTAGAATGACATATTTTGGGATTTGTATTTTTGGTATAGATGATTCTTTTTGATAAGAAAGATTGTATATATATGTTTTGTTCTTTTGTATATTTTTTCAGAAGTGGTGATGTGCTTTAGTTAGTATATGCTATATTGGATTTTGGATTGCTTCCGCAAGTTTTTGTGAAGAGTATTTTGTGGTTTAGTGGCATCTCTCTATTCCAACATGATGTCCGGAGTCATGATGTTTGGAGCCACATATATATTGTGATTTTTTAATCCTGTGATTGTGATATTGTGATTGTATATGTATATTGTTCAGGATAATTACAGATTTTGTATTAGGCCGATAATCATATTATAGTCGAGGCTCTGCTGAATTTTCGGTTGGTAATACTATACCTCACAGGTGGTATCAGTGAAGTCATAGGGAGATGTCTTAAGGTCTAAATTTGGTTGATCATGATTCGAGGCTTTAGTTGATTGATTTTGGGTTAAAGTTTAGGTTTGATTTATTTTCGGTTGAGGTCTTGAGTCGATTAATTTGCTAAGGTGGGATGATCTAACCCGATTATCATTATGTTGGTGATAGAATTAAGAGATGGTAGGATACGAAAACCATTATAGACTAATTACTCGCCTAGAGCCAATTGTTGGTGTTCGATTTGGGTATGTACATATAAGTAGTTGATTGATTAGATTTTAATTGATATACAAGGCATTGATGTGATTTTAGGAGTGTATGGTTGGAGAGTTGCCATGCTAAGTGTAGGTTTACAAGTTGGGTTATGAATTTTGAATTCACGAAAGAATCAATCGAGAGGCGACGGAATTGATATCGATTTTTTCCTGCAAACCATCGGTGATGGTTTGTGCCAAGTTTAGTTGACATACGTGACCATGTCTTGAAGTTATCTTGTTGTCACCTGGAATTCTTCCGTTGTGTAAGTATTCGATGATATTTTTGGAGGAAAAGATTAAGGTGGTTTATCTTTTGATCGGTAAATTGACGTTGCTGTCAAAGTTACGCTGGGATGGGCACCGATTTTTAAGGATTTTGTATAGAATCGAGGAAGCATTGGTTGAGTTTTTGCCGTGGAATACTTTAGAACCTTTGGGTAAGTAAGATGAACTGATAAAATTATATATGAATGATTTTATAAGCATGCATTAGGAAAGACTGATTAATGTCGCGAAGGTATGTGATTTTCTTGGCTCTAACTAAATACGGTAAGTTACCCATTAAGAATTCCTCGAGGAATGCAGCGTCCATGGCGCGTTTGGCTTGGAAGCAATCGGTATTCATCAAAATAAGTATATGATGATAGCTTTCAAAGAATGAAGAGTAAATTATCGACCATGTCATTTGGGTTGATCCCTGATGGATCAAGTTAATCTGTGGTAGGTTGTGATGCTTTCGAGGAAGATTTAAGGCTGTGTTCTGATGCAACGTATTTGGATAGTTGCCTATAGGTTAACTCCTCCTATGGTTTGGAGTTAGCAATTGAGATGTTTATTTTGAGGATTTAAAAATATTATTTGTATGGAGATAGTTATGGTTCAATTTGATCATAGAGGTTTGAGAAAATTATTTCACAAGGGAGTTGATCATGCTATAGTGTAATGGGTGGATTTGCTTAGGGACCGTAATGGTAAATTTCAGTGTAAGTCTGAAAATGTCAATCAAGTAGTAGCATAGGTCAGTGAAGTTATTGAAAGATTATGCTTATGAGATGTATCGTCAACCAAAAAGAGAAATATTATTACTAATGTTTTGGGTTAAAAGTCTTCAGATTTGATGTGTCTTTGATATTTCATGAAAAATGTTGAATAAAATAAAAAGCTAATTTATGTGATTGCTCTCAAGAGGATCGAGAATATTGTTATTGTCTCTCCAAGTACAGTCTATAATTTTAAAGGAAATGAATTTGGATGAGTTATAATTGATGGACGCTTCGTGTTTAAGGGAGTTGTCCAAATTCTGGGTAGTGAATCGTAGGTGAATTTTAATGTTCAAGTAAGTGAGATGTTTTGCTTTTGGAAAAAGATTTGTATTTTGAATATCGATGTTATGAATTACGAATAAGAAGCTTCCATGGTTTTGATTTTGGGGTTGTTGAGGATCGTGAGAAATATAAATGCGGTTTGGGTATTGTGGATTAGGTATTTGTGGATTGGCCAATTTATTACCAATTCAGATGATATATTGAATGGATTAAGTTGGCTCGTTGGTATGTCAACAAGATGATGAGATCGTAAAGTATTTCGGATTAGAGATTTCGAATGTGATTTGGGGTTTGTGTTGAAATTTTGGACAATTTCACTTCAGACATTGGGCACCAAATTTTTTTTTGTAAGTAATTAAATTACATTAAAAAGAAATAAAATTATAACATCTATATTCTATTCCAAATGTTTTGCCAACTTGGGGTAAGAACATAGTAGTAAGGGCAACCTGGTGCACCATGACACACAAAAGAATAAAGGATAAAGGAAAAAGAAAAAGCATCCAATGACATCGGATTAAATCAGGACCTCGGTCATTGGCACACAAGAAGTCCCATAAGAGACACCTCAGCAAGACGGACAAAAGTAGATAAAGACCACGGTCTTCACTACAGCTCCTCAACCGTTTACATCTCGGCACATTGCATATATCTCGGTCAAAAGCTGATATCTCGGGCGATTGCATCTTGGTTCTTTCCCAACTACACAACCCAAAACATCTCGGCACCTTTCTACAGTAGCACCTCGGCCATTAGAATGCCGGTTAGAAGACATCTTGATCCAAAGCAGAGTAACTCGGGCAGCAACCTTCATGGCCATACAGTTTCTCTCGATCTTCTCTGTAGCTCCTCCGCTGTTTACATCTCGGCACATAGCAAATATCTCGGTCAAAAGTTGATATCTCGGGCAATTGTAACTCGATTCTTTCCTGAGTTCTCAACCCAAAACATCTCGGCACCTTTCTACAGCAGTACCTCGGTCATTAGCACGTCGGTTAGAAGACATCTTGATCCAAATCAGAGTAACTCGGGCAACAACCTTCATGGCCATACAGTACCTCTCCCAATAACAAGTCCCCTAACAGTCATCGCGGTAGTAACCATCAAACTACATCAATATCTCAGACTAAACAGCCACCTCGTCCCAGGAAATCAACACCCGAGCAGCAGCAAGGCATCAGTAGCAATCACTTGGCGGCTGCGCGGTCATGCAGGAATCATGGTAACAGTAAAAATAGCATCACACAGCCTTCTGCATGTCCAGCATGAGGGCTGGGAGCCAACTGCGAGAGAACCATCTAACACACAAATTGGTATGCCAAGAGCTGCAAATTTGACTACGTCTGTGAAAGGCATAAGGGCAGCACATCTGCTAAGCATTCCAGCATCAGTAGTGAGACCACAGATTCCTCCAATATATATATATATATATATATATATATATACTTCTTTTTTGGGGGGGGTGCTGCCAAACCCCAAGACCAGGTAGAGGGGCAGAAACACAAACCCAACCCAAATCCCCCCTATTTATTTTATAAACAGGGGGCAAATACCAATAGCCACACATCCGACCCAACCACAACCTCAATTTTTTTTTCCAAACAGGGGGCAAAAAACAAAAACCACACCTCCGATCAGACCACACCCCCAAATATATGTAAGTTTTGTGTGTGTGTGTGTGAAAAAAAAGGATCAACTCCACCAAGGTCCAAAGCGGGCAAGGAGCAAAAACCCCACCAAGATAGCCAAACCACTCCAACCGATCAAAGCCATCCATCGACATAAAGCAATTCGCCCACCACCATCAAACGGCCTACGAAACAACACAACCATCCAAAAAACCCTGAGCCGAGGCAGATAGCTAACGACCAAACCACTCCAGCAGTTCCCAGAAGACCTTTTATATATATATATATTCCAGCGAAGCAGGAAAGAGCGATCCACCCCTCTGGAAGTGTCAAGATGGGGTTTCAACTTGTTTTGGACAACAGCAAAAATATGGGAATATAAAAGGGTGGTGTCCTGAGCAGGAGAGCTTTGAAAGATGTGATTGTTGTGCTCCTTCAAAAAAAATAGACAGTGGCCGCAAGTGTTAGACTTTAAAATGGGCCAGCAAATTTTTTCCTTTCTATTTATTAGCAGCCCAAAGGATATTCTTGAACCATTCAGGATAAGGCCAATGGATACTAACCCGTCGCCGGAGAGTGTACCATAAGGAATACAAATAGGGACAAGAGAAAAAGAGGTGGCCATGGTCTTCATCCCCCATATTGCAAAATGTGCATTTGGTAGAGAGGATGGGGACGCCACGAATCCGATCAAGAGTGTTGAGTCTGCATCTAATGGCCAGCGAGAGGGTGAAAGCATAGGCAGGAATGTGGAGGGGACCCCATATCAGGGGCGCCCAAGGCATTTTCTCCTTTGGAGGATGGAATAGGTAATAGGCAAAACTGCTCGAAATTTGACCATCAGCCGATGTCGTCCAGCGAACAACATCCCTGATCCTAGTATTAGGGGGATAGGGGGCATGTGTTCCATAAGACGGGAGACTTCCATATCAAATGAGTTAGGCCAGACCCAACGGTCACCCCGAATAATATCTTTGACCTTTGCGTCCTAAGGCAGGCCTGAGACCATCTGGGTCCAATCAGTGCTCATATCACACAGGGGGCCTAGAGGGTGCCAGTTGTCAAGCCATAGAAAGGTATTGGTACCATCCCCAATTGAGTATTTCGTATGGAGACACATGAAAGGACATAACTTCATAATTTTCCTCCAGCACCAAGACGCTGATTCCGGTACTTTTAGGGTCCAAATATAACGGTCCTTGATCCTGTGCACATGAACCCATAAAGACCACGTCGAGCCAGAGTCCTTAGTAATAATGCGCCATAGCAATTTATAGATCCGAGCTTTGTTCTGGGCCTGTAAGTTTTTTAACCCAAGGCCACCTTCACTCTTTGGATAGCATATGTCAGCCCACGCAACCTTAGCAGTTGTCTTCCCATCAATAACACCATGCCACAGAAATCTTCGAATGTGGCTTTCGATGATTTTTAGGACGGACTTGGGCAGAATGAAAATGGAGGCCCAGTATAAGTCCATGGACGTAAGAATGGATTAAACAAGCTGAAGACTCCTGCCAAACGATAGCCAACGATTCTTCCAGGATGAGATCCATCGAATGACTTTTTCTATGAGAGGCTTGCAGTGCGAGACTGAGAGTCTAGAAGTGATCAGCGGGACCCCCAAGTATTTCATGGGTAATTTGCCTTCGTTAAAGCCCATTATGCCTGAGATTTCCTTTTAGAGGTCAGTATCCTTTGCGCAGATGAACATCTCACTCTTATTTTTGTTTGCAAATAGGCCAAATACAAATCGAAACTCCTCGAGACAATCCTGTAGGATTCGAATGGAGTTGACATCAACTCGGGAGAAGAGAAGCAAATCATCCGCAAAGGCAAGCATAACAGTTCGAGTTTTTTTGCATCGCCAATGAAACTGGAACCTCTCATTTCGTCTGGCCTTTGCCTCAATAATTCCATTCAGTACTTCCATGGCGAGCACAAACAAGTAAGGGGATATAGGATCACCTTGACGAAGACCCTTATTACCTTTGAAAAAACTGACTAATTCCCCATTAATATTAACCAAAAAGAAAGGGGTGGCAATGCATTGGCTGATCCACCCAACAAGTTGAGGAGGAAATCCCATCAAGATCAAGATATGGATGATAAAATCCCAATGGATGAAATCATAAACTTTCATGAGATCAATCTTCAGAGCACAACGAGGGGACCCATGTCCCAAATGATAGTTGTGTAGCAACTCCTGAGCTAGGAGAATGTTGTCACTAATTTGGCGGCCTTCAACAAAAGTTGTTTGGCAGGTGTCCACTAGGTGAGGAAGGGTCATCTTAAGGCGGTTAGTAATAATCTTCGATATAGCCTTGTAAATGGCATTACAATAGGAGATAGGCCTATAGTCAGTCACCAAGCCAGGAGTCTGAACCTTGGGGATAAGACTGATGATGGTAGTGTTAATCTGTTTGAGAAGCTTTCCGTGATAAAAGAAATCACCAATAGCTTCAGTTACAGCTGGACCAACAATTTTCCATGCATCTTTAAAGAACTTGGAAGAGAACCCATCAGGCCCAGGGGCACGAAAATCACCAATAGAGAAGATGGTCTCCTTGATCTCCTCTTCACTGACCTGAGCTGTGAGAGGGGCGATTAAGGATTCCGGAATGGTGCGAAGAATGTATAGGCAAATCCGGTTGAGGTTAGCCGATTCGTGAGCACGTCCAGAACCTAATACGCGTTGAAAGTAAGAAACTATAAGCGTATGAACATCCTCAATCCCAGAAGTAGGGGTTCCATTCTCATGAAGTAAGGAGGAGATCATGTTCCTATTGCCGTTTCCATTAATTGTCCGGAAAAAAGAAATTGGTGCATTGATCCCCTTCCTTGAGCCATTTAACTTTTGCTTTTTGTTTAATAAGATCAATTTTCTTAGCCATAGCAAGGAAATAGGCTTCCCGGCAAGCTTGCTCCTCTCGGCAAGAGACCCTAAGAGTAGAGTTCCCAGCCTGGAGATCCTCTAATGCCTTACGAGCTTTAACAATCTCCTCATGAATATGACCACCACGATCATTTAGGGTCTTGAGGGCTCGTTTCACATTTTTCAGCTTTGAGATTAACCTAAACATTGGGTTGACGGGATCCTCATTTGTCCAGGCCTCCCGAACGACATTGAGTTTTTGATATGGCAATAATATATAATCAGACAATCAATCAGAGTGGGCTGTGGAAGTTTGTGAGCTATGGTCATCAGTCACAAAATTTGATTTGAGGGTTGAAGCAAGAGATCAGATTTGTAACCCGATCGGAGATTCAAAAAGTGTAGTCAAATGTTTCTACAAACATCCTGAAAAGGAGAATTTTGAGTTTTAGGAGCAAATGATAAATTGAGATTGAGGTTATTTAGGCGATTTGAGGTTTTTAGTGAATCGGAGAGTTGACCTTTGAATTGGCATTATCCCGAGTTTGATGGATTGTTATGATGTATTTTATGTAGGTATGTTGAGAAGACTTGTAAGTAATCTTTCGTATGTGATTTAATGTAAGTTGTTGCTAATTGTGAGGTGTTGTTTATGTTGAGGTTTCGACTCAGATTTTGAGATAGAAAAGATTAGGTATTAAGGATTATATTTTCAGATGAATCACTTGGTTGAGGTTATGTTTAGAAGAATTATCCTTATCTGTTCAAGGATTGATGTGCGTAAATTTTGATGATGAAATATTTATAAGTGGGGGAGAATATAATGTCTCAAATTTTTATCCAATTTAATTAAAATTATTTATTATTTTTTAGGTAATATGAATGTGATAAAAATTAATTAAATATTATTAAATTTTTAGAAATGATCGAAATTATGAAGTGGCGCTCGGAGCGCGTCCATACTGTTATCCGAGTATCAAT